>SNQJ01S0085947.1:38872-72969 GCA_010110895.2 Picea sitchensis | reverse complement strand
GAAGTCTCACCCGAGGTAGAGCCAGGGGTGGTTGCATGACTCAGATGTCTGAAACCTTAGTTGGGACACAGATATGTGATTATAACACCTTATCACAGAACTTAGAAATTATAGTTCATCAGTATTAAACCAATATCTACTTCGCAGAAAAACCCCTAATTAGAGAGCAACGCAGTATCCAACCAGATCTAGTAAGCACTAAGCACATCCACATAGGTCAGATCTAGAATTCATTCACATTATTCAGCACTAAACTATCATATCAGATTCATATATCATCTGACATCGGACTAAGCATTGAATCACATAAACAAAAGAACAACCAAAATCACAAATCTTTCACAACATAGGATATATGTGGTTCACCCCCACCCTGGGGTTACGTCCACCAACTATTCGTCTTTTTTATTAGCTTCTGTCAATCTTCTTACATGCACAAAGCCTAAAATTCAATTCCGCAGAGGACAGGAGATCTGCGCACCTTGCTAGATCCTCCTTCCTCGAGTTATAACACAAAGCCTTCCACAGTCTCTTACAATCACTTGCACTTAGCTCTGCAAGTCTCACACAGTATGCACGAAGCACTTACAACTATTACTTGCACTTAGCACAACTTACTACTCTTCGATCATATAGATCAAACTATTTCCTACATCGCCTAGCTTTCTATTTATACATTACAAAATCGGGCCTCGACATGGGTAAACCCATGGGCCGACATCCCCATACCCATTACATAACCCAAAAACCCAAAAATCCCTCAAGAGGAGTCGAGATCCCGCGATCTCCACTCCGTCTTGCACTCCACCTTCGAAAGCTTGTTGAAGTCCCAAAAATAGGTCAAACATGACCAAGGATCCTCAAAACTTGGTCAAGGGCCAATAGGCCCCCAACACTCACATGTGACTCATCCTAAGTCACTCTGATCTGGGTAATTCTGCCTCAAAAGCCTCAATCTTGGCTTGAGCTTCTTAGACTTTTTGTTGTGCCATGGTCTCCTGTCCAGCAAACTCTTTGATGACTACTTCATTGATAGGTCCCTCTAAGCGTTGTTCAGTTGTAGTGATGAATTGCTCCAATTCTTCTCCTCGGCCTTCGATCTCTAAGAACAGTTGGCAAGCCTCATCCTATATAGGTTGGAGCCTCTGAGTCACTTCCATAACTCTGCTCTAAATGGTGTGGACCTATTTTTTAGCAGTGCGTTGCTCTTGGGATCGGTTCATCTTTTCAATAGGTGATAGGGGCTTCAACTGTGCCTATATTGTTTTTGCTTGCTGCTTCGCCTCTTGGAGATGTGACTCCAATGCCTTCAATTCCAAATTCTCAGTGAGTCGCTCATAAGTCTGGGCACTGTGATCACTTAGTTTCTTACATTCCATGGCAAGGGCCTTTATTCTCTCAACTGTGCTTCGAGCAGTTGCTTCTCTTTGATCCCTCACCTCCTGTGGAGTGTCGGGTACTATTCAAAGCTCTAAGTCTGTTATTCGTTGTTGTAGTTTTTGGATAGATTCTGTGATTTGTTCAACTCGGTCTTCTACCTTTGTCTCTAAACCTATCACAGAGCGAAGTGCTATGTTGACTACTTCTTTCACTTCGAGTTGCTCTGCAAGCAACTATTTTTTTTCTTGTTGAATATGTGCTTTCTCCTCTTCAAAATTTGTCTGGAGAGCAACCTTCTCCTGCTCTACAACTCGACGTTGTTCTATGACTACTTCTTGCACTTGCTTCAAGGCCTGGGTGGATTGTTTTGTTTCTTCCTGTGTGCGACGAAGGTGAGCTTCGGTCGCATCAACTGGTCTGCAAAATTGGGTTGGCTCATCTCCCAACTCTGGTTCTTCCGACAACAGGGGCACAGTGGACACTACGCAACTAGACTGAAGGGCCTGTTGTACCCCTCAGAGTTAAACTTTGATTATTTCATACATCTCTTCCTTCTTGGCTTCTTATTTCTGCAAGATTTCCTGCGAGCCGACGTTCACAGCTGCGATGATGAAGTCAAAATCATCGACAGTGAGCACAGTTTGCATCTTAGTTAAGGTGGCTCTGGATTTCTTATGGGAAGAGGGTTCCGTGGGAAAAACCTTCCTCTTCTTCAAGGGATCAGCCTCATCTCTAGGCGGTGTTACTTTGCCTTCTTCTACTCATCTGCTTTTCCATTTATCTCTTCTACTTCGTCATCACCCCCTCAGCCAGGTGATATGAAGAAGTCTTTTATGATGCACTACTTAAGTCTTGGACTTCTTTGGTCTTCTTCCTTCTGCTAGGTCTAGGTGTGTCATGTTATTTATGAGTGGCCTCCGAGCTATCAAGTTTGGGGTCAGACATCTCTGCAGGATTAGTGGGGATAAGGAGTTATGCTGACCAGTCCTTAGTTATCTCCTCGAGGTCCTCTTTTGTGAGATTGTAGTATGACTAAAGCTCCTCCTTATGCTCATCTACTTGTGCAGTGATATAGATGAAGTGTCAATCTACGTTGAACTTCATTAGGGGTCGGAACCGTTGTAGGGTGTTCAGAGTCATGCAAGGTTCGGCTTCGATAGCCCTATTTAGTTGGAGATAATACATGTGAAAAACTGCGTTCGACTACCACTATTTATCCGTATTGCTCGAGTACCAGAGTGTGGTGAACTTCACAGCAAGTGGCTCAAATGGCTCAATGTCCAATAAGGTCACACCTTCCGGCATCTCCCAAGCAATAAATGCTATGAGGATCAGGAGCCAGCTCAAGTGGAACTCGTAGCCCTGATCCTGAGCTTCGCGACAGTCTAACTCCAGCTAGTTGACTAGGTACTTCGCCCAGTTCATCTGTAGGCCTTCTACACATTTCCCTGCAAGGTCAAGGACAAACCCTGTGACCTATGTGGGTATGTTCTTCCTTACTAACTTACCTACAATTAATTGGCATGCTAGGTGCACTACGCCATTCTAGATGGAAGCTAACTTGTAGCCTCATGTCCCCTTCTCAACATCGCCATAGGTGTCCTTGATCTTCTGTGCTAACGCGTGATCTATATCTTTCCCTAGGTAAAATTCCTATGGGTCAAGTCCTTGCATACTCAATCTGGTGATCCTATGGATCAGCATCAGATCGAATGTGATACGTCGGTCTAGCCATAAGTAGCCACCATGGTAACATGAGAGCAAGAGCTTAACACAGGTGTTAACCTCCTAGTGCCTTCTGAAGTGTGGGATATTCATTATGTTCAATAGGGTCGACTACGTGAGGTTCATGGTCCATGGCTGGGGGATTATTTTTGAGTTCTTCTCCTTCGTCCTGGTCAAGTATTTATATCGGGAAAGCATACTATGGTTCTTGCGGTCTCCTAGGTTGAATTCGTTGAACTTCAACGTTGTGATATTTTCCTGTTGCGCTCTAACTACACGTATCCCCTTCGGGAGGTATGCAATAACCATGGTGTAGTCAAAATCTATTGGCACACTATCACGACTCACCACATCGGCCAGGGGTGAGATGTAGTCGGGTAAGATGGTCAAAATTAGCTTCGCATTGGCTAGGTCATCTATGTGCTTGGTTCTCTTTTCTGTGACGACTCGGGATGGCTCGAATCCACAAGAGGTTGACAGAGAGGCTTGAAATCCTCTTGTCAAGGACGCTTGAATACTTGCAGACATTACTTTCTCGTCCATGAGATCGATGAGAACTTCTTCGATGATTTTCTTCATGATGTTGAGCTCATCTGACATACACGCTTAGATCATATGGATGAATGAGTGCGCAAAACAATAGAACTGGTGTCGATCTTACTAATCATAGTGCAGTAGCAATGAGTTATCTTTGATACAATTCTGAAAAGTGTTCTCAGTGCAACAGTCAACAGAATAAGTAGACAGCAATGTAACGGATCTTTCCAACGAACAAGAGACCTTCTTTAATTTAGTTATGTTTGTTACAGCGTGGTCCCAATGGTATGATGGTGAGCCTTATGACTACAAATTATGTTCTACCTGTTTGGGGCATCAGTCTAACGGTTATACTATTTCCAATGGCTATATCACTTTTCCATGGTGAAGTTCCATGTAGCGTTGTTTTGATATCCCGACGAAGTTCCCGTTTTGCAAATTTTCCTTCTACAAAGTTCCCTCTGGAACGTTCTGTAATTTTTCGATCTTTTCTCTCTTCTTAATTAGTTTTATAGCCTTCTTTCCAGTGAGCTTCGTCTCGGTATTCCTCTTTCCATTCTGATTCTTATATGCTCTTGGCATAGTAACTTCACATTGTTGAGATTCTTTCCTAGGATTCAGGGGCAATACTTCTTCTCTATTTTGGGCAGGTGTCTCAGTCTCTTGTGATTTTTCCTGTGTTCTTCCAACTTCGACATCCATGGTTATAAATAGCTTCAATCTGTTCTCTTTTTCTTCAATCAAGTGTTCGATCCTCCTAGTCATGAAATATTTCAATTCTTGCTTCTTCTACTCTAAGACTTCTTATGCTTTCCTTCTGGCCTGATCCTTTCTAATCCAAGGTTTTCCTAGTAACATAACAAATGGGGTGTTGTTCTCAATAAATTTAACAACCTCAAAATCTTCTTCTGTCAAAGTTCCATGAGAATTCATAGATATATGGGTAAGTATTCCACATAGGGTTATCAGTTTTCCTCTAAATAATCTTATTCCTCCTAATGAAGGAATCATAGTAGGCTTTCCTAAAATTTCCCAAGTTCTTTCTGTCATAATATTCACTTGTGTTTCCTCATCCATAATACAGTCAATGTCGAAGTCTCCTATTCTTACTTCTCTTTTCTCTTTCTCTTTTAAGATCTCTGATAGATTAGTATCTCTGTGGTCATTCAGTGTTTCTTTCATCTGTAATAGTATAGTCTATGATTCCTTCTTAGGTTCTTCCACGGTCTCAATTTCTTGACCTTTATCAGGGTCTACTTGTTCCATATTCATTCTTTCAAGCTTAGCAATCATTCTAGGGCAATCCAAAACTTCATGATCCATAGATTTACAACAAAGACAACCAGGTCTTCTACCAGGGCAGTCCTTATCAACAACTCTCAGTCTTCTGCAAATGTAACAAAGAGTTAATCCTCTCTTTCTCTTAAATGATCCCCAACCTTTCATGTACTGCGCACTAGGATCACAGTAGTTAACCTGCAAAAAATTATTTCTAGGATATTGCATCCATTTATTAGTCCAAACATTCTTTCTATGCATAGGAATAACATATCTTTCACTCTATTCTTATCAGATCTACTCATATCAAATTTTCTTTCTTCTAGTTGTGCCCTAGTTTTCAGGCTAGGAAATTTTTTATCAAACATACCTAGATCCATATTATTGAAACAAAAATTTCTAATTATCGTTCTTTCGGTAGAGCACAAAGCTTCTAGATCTAAAACTTTTCACTATTCTTACCTCTATTAGAGCACAAAGCGTTCAGATATTACCTATTTTCTTCATATATGCCTCCTTCCTTAGCATGGAGCTTTGCAAGTCAAGTGGTAGATCTATTCACAGAGCTTTCTTTCTCTTTTCTTTAGGTCGGACTTCTTTTCTTAGCACAGAGATTCACAATCCAAGTAGAGTACTGTGCACTAGGGCAACATATCTGCGCACAAAGATTCTTCTTCCTCGGTTCCCAGCAATCAAAATTTTAGGTCCCGGCAATGAAACCATTTGTTGGCACAAGGGCAGACCCAGGGTTCAACGCTCAAGAGCGCACCAACAAAACCCTAACTATCAGCCCTTTCGGCAACACCTGCAAAGCAGATGAAGTCTCACCTGAGGTAGAGGTAGGGGTGGTTGCAGGACTCAGATGTCGGCAACCTTAGCTGGGACATAGATCTGTGATTATAACACATTATCAAAGCAATTAGAAATTATAGTTCATCAGTATTAAACCAGTATCTACTTCGTAGACAAAACCCTAATTACATAGCATCGCAGTATCCAACCAGATCTAGTAAGAACTAAGCACATCCACATAGGTCAGATATAGAATTCATTCACATTATTTAGAACTAAACTATCATATCAAATTCATCTATCATCTAACATCACACTAAGCATTGAATCACATAAACAAAAGAACAACCAAAAGCACAAAGATTTCACAACATAGGATATACATGGTTCACCCCCACCCTGGGGCTATGTCCACCAAATATTTTTCTTCTTTATTAGCTTCTTTCAATCTTCTTACATGCAAAAATCCTCAAAATCAACTCTACAAAAGACAGGAGATTTGCGCACCTCACTAGATCCTCCTTCCTTGAGTTATAGCATAAATCCTTCCACAGTCTCTTACAATCACTTGCACTTAGTTATACAAGTCTCACACAGTATGCATGAAGCACTTACAACTATTACTTGCACTTAGCACAACTTACTACTCTTTGATCACATAGATCAAACTATTTCCTACATCGCCTAGATTTCTATTTATACATTACAAAATCAGGCCTTGACATGGGTAAACCCATGGGCCGACATCCCCATACCCGTTACATAACCCAAAAACCCAAAAATATTTAAAGAGTGGTCGAGATCCTGTGATCTTCACTTCATCTTGTGCTTTGCCTTTGACAGCCTGTTGAAGTCCCAAAAATAGGTCAAACATGACCAAGGATCCTCAAAACTTGGTCAAGGGACAACACCACTCCTCCAACATCGATAACATCTTACCTCTTGTCCTCACTATTTTCGATGCATATCCACTCATGGATATGGGCCCCATAATTTTCAAAGACCCATATTTGTTGGGGGCATACCACGAAGCACCACCACTCATCCACCCCTCAGCACAAGTGTGTGTCATATCTTCCAATAGAAATGAAACTGGAGATACCATTCTTCCCACAGAGGCCTCTCCACTCCCTGACATCCCACTAGTGGAAAAAATCATACCTCAGGAATCCCCTGAGAACCCTACGACACCACTTATCCCCGATTTCACCCTCCCCCAGGGTCAAATCCCAGTTTGGGAGAAAATCCCCCAAGCCATTACTCAAATTCCCTTCTTTTACCCCCCACTGGGAGTACAATATTTCCAGGTAACCACAACGCTTACCCTTACCAACATGGTGCTTGCCATTCTGCTATGGTATCTACACCCACCCACTATGGTTCCTCAACCATCCCTCCCTCCCCAAACAAAGGGAATCTCGATGTAGATTTTAGTCCTAACTACGACCACCCCTCCCTCACCCCCACTTGCCAGCATTACCACAACAGCTGGGGGCATACGGAAGAAGAGAGATCCCACTGCTCCACTTCCTCCCCAATTTCAACCTCCTTGTGCACTCTGTGAGAGAGAGGGACACCCCACAAATATATTTCCCTCTCTCCTTGAGTTACACAATTTGATCCAACTCCCTCGAGAAACCACATCACTCATTGCTTCACCAAGCACACCTAGTAATACCACCACCTCCCCTACTATAGGAAGTAAAGGGATGTGACCCAAATTTGCATGTGTCATCTGTTCAAAGTATGGCCACTACACTCATCATTACCCTGTGTGACCTCAGTTTCGACAGACACTAACGGCAGTACGCCAAAGCTTTCAGCAAGACCCCTCTCCACGCACGTCATCAAGTATCCAAGTCACTGACATCCATTATGTCACGACCTCATTCAATGAATAGATGAGGTGCCCTTGCTCTCTTTGTGACTCACTTGATCACTTCACATACCAGTGCCCTTCGATCATTGAATACAGGCGTCGTCAAATGACCCTTATTCAAAATCCGCTAACCACCTCACTTCTTGTGATACAGGTGATTCCCCTTATTCCTTCTCCAGATACTAATCACATCACCTCCCCTGAACCTGAGTCACTTACCACCCCTCCATGGTTCATCGATAGACTATATGAGGATTTTCCCCCAAATCCTCCAAATCCCCCAGTTCATTTCCCTCAGGAAATCTTACCCACGACCACAGTTTACAACCCACAGTATCTAGACATTTGGTTTATGACAAGCACGCCATCGCACCACAGTTGCAATACCCCCTCTAAATATTCACCACCTGAAGAAAATCACACGTTGACAGTCACCAATGTTACTTCCCCAAATCCCCTATGTTATCACTATAAAAAAATCTTTGTTGGAAACCCAGCCTTAGAAATTAGCACGAGGCTAAGTTAGTATAGAGGAGCGACAGATTGGTAGATGAGGTTGTATCCGGTGGACACGACTAAATATAGCAGAGTGGTAAAGTATATGGGGCCCAATGGATCGTTATCTTGAGCACTGTCAAATCAATGGTCGAAGGACGCATCAGGCAAAGAAATAGCACATTGGTTAACATCCAAGAGGCGGGCCAGTGAAAATATTGTGGTTTTGTTTTGAAGGTATGTGGCGCCACCAGATGCATATCAGGGGGAAGACAGGTTAATCCTGAAACCACCCAAGTTCACCCCGATGTCACATGTTGGAAATCCATTTGATGTATGTCAAATCCAAGGATTGCATGGGGAAAGGGACGATCGGTCAAATCACTTCATGCCACTTGTTTGAGTACTTTTCGTCCATGAGATGTCATGTGAGCACCGCTAGATGACCAATTCAAAATCTCATCATTCAGAATGGATTGGCCAAACGTGAMAAACTRGTGTACCTATAAGTAATTTGTCAGTAATTCATGATTAGAACTCAATGACTATTGTCCTTCAAAATATGGATGGCATTACTCTGTTTTGGGAAATCAATGTTTCATTCGTAAATGGGGTAATTACAAATTGGATCAGCTTCCTAATTTTTGTACAATTAAGGGAGATAAAATTATGTTTTCTGTGAAAATGGGAAACATGGACAAAGAAGACCGAGTAGCCTTCATTGAACCGGGATTTTCAACGAATATGACAAATTCATCATTGAAGAAGAAAGAGAAATAGGTTGCTCGAATCTTAGCAACGAAATTTCATACAAAGCCTGCGGGAGAGCCAAGAGCAGATAAAGGGGTCAGATTGAATCCCACCATGAAGGATTTAATCATCAACGGATATGCAAAAGAGCACCATACATGAGCTGTCAAAAGGAAGCGAAGCAACCTTCAAAAGACAGAGGTAAAAGATGAGGTGGTTGAAAGTGTTGAAGAAAATCAACCTGCTTGGCTTGACACCTTAAAGGAAGAAATTGCTAATCTGAAATAGTTTTCAAGCTAAATTTAGTATGCTTCAGAGAATTTTGTAATGATGTAGACATGTGGCATTCAAAGTGAAAATCTCAAATTGTCAGTTTTTTTTATAACGCTCCCTATAAAATAGGAGTACATTCGTTACACGATACTCCTTTTTTGTAATTGATGTCTATTTTTAGAACTATAGGGAATTTGATTCATTTTGAATCCTGGATGTAATCTACCTATATATATATTATTCCAAATATAAATGAAAAGAGGATTGAATGAAGATGGGCCTTCCCTCATAGCAGGAGGACTTTGTAAATTCCTGGAGCCAAATTGAATATATAATGCAAAAGCATTTGAACTTTTTATGAAAAGATTCTAACGGTTGTGGTATGAGTTGTGTTTTCTCGCATAGTATGTATTCCTCATGCTTTAAATTTCCATTTCCATTTTTCTTATGTTTAAATTGGAGAGTTAGAAGTCCATAATTCATCTTATGATGCTCTCAACTCAAGAAATTTAGACTATGTGATATTCTTCTTAGCTAAATCAGAATTCGTTTTAATAATGCTCTGATGCGGTTAATTGTTTCTCCTTTTCCTCTTTCACCCTGAAAATTTCAACTTACAAATTAGAATCATTGCCTCATTTAGCCTTTCTCCTCTAGATAGTTCTAATGGCCTGCTATTGTTTATTTACTTTTGACTCCATAGCCCTGAGTGTCCCTCCCTTTCCGTGTCAGCAACTTTCTAAAAACCCACAAAATAATCTGAAATCTAGCCACTAATTTCCAAAGAAATAGCAGGCGACATGAGAGATCCCTCTATGAGATGATCAGGCTAGTGCCCAGCTCTAAAGTAGGTTGAAATAGTTACCTATGTCATTTTTTTATTCAGCCAGAAAAAATTTACAGAGTGCTAACATTCTGGCATCATTGTCGGGGAAGAAATTGAAAAATTTTCCCTGGGAAAGAATGACATGGTTGAGTTCTAAGGTCTGAGAGAAGCAGACACTTAGGCACATATTGGTTATATTCCTGATCTGGTGACTCCACAGATTAAAAAATCAGATTGAAGGTGATTCCACTGTTAGAAGAATCCATAAATTTAAATTTTCACTGGCAACTCCACTCTTAATGCAGAATCCAGCTTCCAGAACATCATTGGCGACTCCATTATCTGAAGATGACATCCTTGATAGTGGTATGAAAAATCATTATGGAAGAAAACTAGTACCTAAGATGGGAATTTTTCCAAGGCGTTTTATTGTTTGTTATAAGTTGCTTCTAGTACTTGCTTGAACATGCTAGACAAATTTGTCTTCACCTACTGCATGAAAACAATGATCATGATAATCCTGAAGTTGCATATCCTCCTCTTAATATTACACAAATATCCCCTCAGTTTATTTTTGACCTTGATCAAAATGTCCCACCTAAATCATATGATAACTACAAGCAAGTTGATAAAATTCATGAGAACAAGGTTGATATTTCATCCCATGTGCTTGGTTCAACACCCTCCAATATCTAGCACAGATACAAACCCTTGAAATTACCCCACATCGTTCATGATTTCCCTCCAAAGTACTATGAGTACCTACCTATGTTTGACGGGGAACAGGGTACCATCACAGCCGAAAAATACATCCGAGGTTTTGAGAATTTTATATATTTGTTTGAGATTGATCACGATGATGTTTGTATGAGGGATTTCTCTCAATCCTTGAAAGGATATACCAAATAATGGTTCAAACATATGCAACTAGGGAAAATTGGTTCATGGGAAGAATTGAAGGGTGTTTTTTCGAAGTTCTGGGGTAAGAAGAAATATCTAGACCTGCAACTTACATAATTATACTCCTTTAAAGGGAAAATCATTGAGACCATTTTCGCATTCAGTAGAAGGTTTTCTAGTAATTATTATGATCTGCCCAAAGAAATTCAACCCACTGAAGTTGTTTCCATGCTCCAGTATGCCACTACTCTCCACCTAGATTTGTCTTTCCTCTTGATGGAAAGAAAACCTATGACCTTACAGCAAATGTTCAGTGATTCTCAATAGATTCAACATAATATCCTAGCATGTGAACAAATTCAAAGTGGAAAATTGGGTGTTCTAGGACATAAATATGAATGTCAACAGAGAACATTTGACTGGAATCTTGAGCATAAGATTGATGATATCAAAAGTCCTTTTGAAGTTTTGAATGAAAATGATTTTGCAGAGGATCATATCCCACTTATTGAAAGGGAAGGTACTTATGTAGTTTTTGATCCACCCCATGATGAGCATAAAGTTGATTGTTTCATATATTCATTTGAATATGGTCAAGAAGATGATCTTGCAAATCAATTTGTTGAGGAATAGGTTGATGTCCCAAGTTTTTCCTTGTTAGACGATGTTGTAGATTATACCGATTTGCCTATATATGATCAATATGATGATGATTATGATAATGATCTCCCATAACAGCCATGGGCATTTCCTCTATCAGGAAATGTTGGCCCTTGGTTATGAAAGAAAGCGAAGATTCAGGAAGAAAGGTGAAGTATGAACTGTGCGGAAGGCACATTGACTGAGATTAGGTCGAAGTGGTCAAAGAAGCAGAAAATAAGGAGYGAAGTAAGAGAAAACGAGTCATTGAATGAGAAGATCAAGGAAGAGAGATCAGCAAGGAAGATGGATCGTGGACAACTCAGCAAGAGGAAAAAGCCACCAATGGATGCTTTGGAGCACCTCRCGAAAAAGAAAGAAAAATAGGCTGGAGAAGCCCTAAAAATGTGGGTCAATTTGACCTAGGGTTTTGGGATCTAGGGTTTTCACACCTAGACGTCTTTCATGTAAGGTATAAATAAAGGTCTAGAGGGCCTGGGATCGGGTCSTTCTGAGTTCAAAGAGGATTTGTATTGTTGAAGTTGAGTGATTATTRTTGTGTGTGAGGAGAGTATTGTGTTGTGAGAATATTSTCGTATTGTAATATCTTCATTTGGGTGTGAAGATCAACCCTATAGCTGGGTGCACAGGTASGGSAGAGAAGGAGAGAGAGATCTGCAAGCTAAGTGCACAGATAGAACTGTATGTTTTCATATAATATATCAAGAAACATAGTTATGTGGATGTATCCCTAGGGAGAGGGTGAACCACGTATATATTGTTGTTATGTATTACCTTATGTTATTATGTTATTGCATTAGTGTGCTAGATATGAGATATAATTGTGCAAAGTAGACTCAAGCTTGGTAAAGAATAACTAGATCTTTGTGTGTTGTTCTTTTGGATCCACTTGCATTTCCTTTGGTTATAGACACATGTGTCCTGCAAACCCCTATTGCTACATCGGGTGAGACTGCATCTGCTCTGTAGGTGTTTCTGAAAGGGCTAGTAGTTAGGTCTTGTTGGTGTGTTGTTAGAGTTGAACCCTAGGTCTGCCCTTGTGCCAACAAATGGTTTCGTTGCCAGGACTGGTATCTTCTTGACGGAATATCAAGGTGGTTTCCATCGAAGACAGAGATTCAGAAGTGGATAGAAGAACAAGATAAGGACTTCATTGAGGCTCAGAATAAGAACCCTAATCTTAGTACAGAGGATCGGTTGGGAAGGTATATCTTTACCGATATAAACAAGATTTTCTTTGGAGGAATTCATAAGGATCTATACGAGTGGTTAGCCAGATTAGCAGATACCTAGTTTGAGATCAGATCTAGACCACCTGCAATTTGGACGTCGTCGTTGATCAAGAAGGTCAAGAGAGTTGATAACGTCGTGTCAAGAGTAGTAGATCATTGGTTTGATAGCACCATTGGAGGGTACATTATCGAGTTTTCTATTGACAGAGTAGAGTCATATAGCCAAGCAAAGAGATATTTCTTTAAGGGACCAAGAAGAAAAATTTTACACTTTTTGAAGTTGAAGTCAAAATGCTATTGCATGAGAAGAACATCTTGAAGATACAGTATTTGGTCAAATCGAAAATCTAATGTTCAAGAATTCAGACAACGACAGGGACACAGAGGTTGCACATATGCGCGGAGAGAGAACCTTCAGAGAGGTTCTTATGGTGAACCTGTTTGAGAAGAGCCATGAACCACTGACACAAGATGAAGGGTTCTATAATGGAGAAGAATAATATTTATTGAACGAGGAACATTTAGAGTCCATTAGGGTAGAGAAAGGGAAGACTGAAGAACCTCACCGAGAAGAATCAGAAACTTCAGGAACTACACCAACCTTTGAAGTAAGTACTATTACTCCTCCTATTGTTTTAGCAACGTTGAGTAACCAGAGTAGCTAGAGTTATCAGAGCACTCAAAGTATTGTTACCAGCATTTCAGCACATACTCAGTTAAGCACCCTAGGAAGATCTATGGAAGATGAAATGAGGCTACCCATCTTTAGAGGAGATGGATTTGAAGATCCTGATCAGCACTGGTTCTTATGCGAATTTGTATGGAGTATTAATCAAGTTAATGATGAAGTTGTTAAGAGAGCTCATTTTAGTACTACCTTAAGAGACCGCGCACTAAGTTGGTACATGAAGTTTGTTAAAGGAGTTGTACATCCTAAACCGTTGAACGATATCAAGACTGCGTTGAGTGTTGAATTAAATAAACCCAAGTCGGAGTCATAGTGCATTACAGAACTAAAATAAATCAAGCAGAGAATAGATGAACCTGTTTGGGAGTTTGATTAGAGGTTTAAGACCTTGACAGGTTGTTTGAGTTTTCAGATCCCAAATGAGAAAAACAAGGAATGGTTCATTGCTTCCATATTACCATACATCAGAGTTCCTCTGATGCAACATAAGGTTGCTTCATAGGATGAATCATTGGAGATCGTCGTGAAACTAGAATCAACCCCTATGGGAGAATCTAGCTTAGGTATGATTCAAATTTTGAGTCGGCTAACTAGCTTATCTCTGTAGGTCGAAGATATGAAGAAAGATAAGGAAAAATATAAAAGAGAAGACATCTGGTGTATTATATGAAAATCATAGGGCCATGATAAGGATAATTGTCCCTTATTTCATGAGTACTTGGCCTCTGGAGTTATGATCCCTTTGAAGCAGGTTACTCTACCCTAGTGTGAGGTATGTAGAAATAGACATCGCCCTGGTGAATGCTATTACATGAAAAAATATGTCCAGACACCTACAAAACTTTACTACACATTCTGTAAATATTTGGGGCATGATGAGAAGGACTGTAGGGATTATGACCTCTTTCATGAAATATCAAGAGATACATATAGGATTCAAGGCGAAGTACAGCAGGAAGGAAATGCTATGCAGTTTAATTCTCCACGAAGAGGAAACTTCAACCCTCATGATGGATTCATAGGAAGAGGACGAGGAGGAGGCATGGGTTGAGGTTGAGGTAAGATCATTTGGTATAACTACACCCATCCAGGACACTTGTCAAGGGACTTTCAGAACCCTTGTACCACTTGCAGTTACTGCAATTCATTTGAACATTTTATTGAATATTGTCCAGCATTGTTAGCGAAACTCCGGGAGAGACGAGGAGGAAACCCGGAAGTACAATTAATATCAACAAAACCTTGAGGAGAGCATCCCAGATTCATTGTTATCACTAGAGGAGGCGTTGTTACAGGTGAAGACAGAGCGACCCCAGGAAAGACTACAGAAGAATCAAGGGTCAAAAGAGTTGTAGAGAAGACACAAGTGTTTTATCCAAGGAAAGAAAAGAAGACATTTGAAGAGGCAAGAAGAGAATTTGGAAGAGATCAGGCTTCTTCATTAAAGAAACAACCAGAAGTGAGAGAATGTGGAATTCCTTTGGCATTTGATCAGTCTTCTTAGCTGGGGAAGGAAAAGAGGTAAGCAAGCTTATGGAATTCTTATGTACTTGCATTGATTTGATTAAGGATGAAATATTTGTACAAGAACTACAAAATTTGATCAGACAATATGAGATAGGGAGGGTAGACCCTCTGTTGAATAGAGCAGTACATCAAGTATCTAGAAAGAGAAGGAAAAATAAGGAACTACACCTTAATGCTCAGATTGGATATTATGACATAGATTATGTGGTCCTTGACTTGGGATCAGAAGTCAATGTTATGACAAAGCAGACATGGGCACTGATGGGATAACCTAAGTTGATTTACTCCCCTATATTGCTTAGGATGTCTAATCATCAGGCAGTAAGCCCCTTTGGGAGACTGGAACATGTCCCTGTGGACATCGATGGGGTAAGGGTGTTTTCGGACTTCGAGGTGATTGAGATAGTTGACTATATTTGTCCTTATCCTGCAATGTTAGGAATTGATTGGGATTTCAACAAATATATTGTCGTTGACTTAAATAAAAGAAGAATGACATTTGAAGGTGATGGCCTTAGGGTCATTGCACCTCTTGATCCTGACGAAGTTCGCAAATACACAGAACCCATCAAAGAAGAAGACCGTGCTTATGAACTAGAGAACATATATAAATTGACAGCAAGATAGCAGGATTACATTAATCCCACAGCAAATGGGAACTTAAGCTGGTGAAGTGACAGTGCATTCTCATCAGATTCGGAAGAAGCACTAGAGAATTGGTAGAACAAAATGTATGAAGTTTCTATGAGAAGGTGTGCTAGATTTACCAGGGAAGTTCGTTGGATTGGCATAGAAGTAAGAAATCTACCCACATTTGATGGTTTAAATCATTTAGAAACATTCTTGTCAGAATTTGAAGAAATTGTACCAGTACAATAGCGACTGTTGGAATTGGATGAAGCCTTGAAAGCAATGTCAGTGAGATGGTGTGGAACACACAAGAAGAACATCATGGAATCGGTGCAATGTCACACTTTGATGACAGTGCACTTTTCAAAACAAGCCAAAGGGTGCAAATTTTGATACACAGGTCAACGTTGCCCAAAGGACCATGTGAGAAGTTGTGAAGAGGCCTGGAGAAGAATTCCTCAAGAGAAGTGGGTGCATAAATTCATTAACACTTTGGACACCACACCTATCAATTGGTATCTTCAAGAAAAATTGTGCCTCGCCACTGCAAATTGATATGGTATGACTCAGAACTTTGTAGCTACATTCTTATTTGAAATTCAGTACCCCACAGTATATCAAGATTTACAAGTTATAAGACATAAAGTCTTTGAGGAGGCACCTAACCTCCCTTGTGAGCAAGAAGAGGATGAATGGACTACACCTCTTCGGAAAATGAAAGGTTGTTATAATATCAATGTTGATGAAGACGATGATCCTAGGAATGTGAACATCACAGAAACAGAAGGACGAAGAGATACAAAAGGACCAGGAGTTGAACTACCTTTTATTGGACAACCAATCAAAATCAAGAAAGTTAATATTGGAACAGAGAAAGCACCTAAGCTCGCAAACGTTGGAGATTATTGGGATGATGCCACTATTGATAAGATCACATAATTATTGCATGAATATCAGCACTTGTTTCCAACCAAGTTTACAGACATGAAGGGCATTAAAGGGCCCATGGGAGCAATGAATATCCCCTTGAAACCAGATGCAAGTCCAGTCAAGAAGAGACCCTATAGACTGAATCCCAAGTATAAACAGAAAGTCAAGATTGAATTAGATAGAATGTTGGAAGCAAGAATCATAGAACCTATTGAAGAATCAGAATGGATTAGCCCTATGGTGGTCCAAGTTAAGAAGTCAGGAGAGATCATATTTTTTGTAGATTTAAGGAAGTTGAATGATGCATGCTTACATGATCCATTCCCTACACCTTTTACAGATGAGGTTCTAGATAATGTAGGAGGACAAGAAGTTTACTCCTTCACAAATGGATTCTTAGGTTATCATCAGATCAGGATTTCTAAGGAAGATCGCCATAAGACCACATTTGCAACGAAATGGGGTTCTTTCTAGTACATAATGGTGTCTTTCAGATTGAAGAATGCACCAGCCATATTTTATAGGGTGGTGGTCGAAGCATTCAAGTAATTTTTATATAACTTTTTGGAAGCATATTTTGATGATTGGATTGTTTTTAGCTTATTGAAAAATCATATTGAATGTTTAAGACTAATGTTGGATAAGTGTAGGCAATGTCAAATTTCCCTGAACCTAAAGAAGTGTATCTTCTTCTCTCCCTTTGGAGTGTTTTTAGGCCATATTGTGTGTAAACAGGGGTTGTTGGTAGACCCTTTTAATATTGTCATAATTGTTGATCTACCCCCTCTTACTTCGGTTAGACAACTGCACACTGCGCTGGGACATACTTGATACTAAAGAAAGTTCATCAAGGGATATGCACAGATAAAAACACCTATGGAAAATATTTTCAAGAAATATTGTCAATTCCTATGGTCAGAGGAATGTCAGCAGATCTTCGACACACTGAAATGGAAAATGGTCACTGCGTCCATTCTGGTTTTCCCAGATTGGAGTAAGGAATTCCATGTGCATGTCGATGCTTCATATATTTAATAGGCGTAGTGTTAGCACAACCAGAAGCAATATGTATTGATCATCTGTTAGCCTTTGCTAGCAGGAATCTCTCTACAGCTGAGATAAATTACACTACCACTGAGAGAGAAGGTTTAGCCATGGTGTACACGCTGCAAAATTTTTGACACTACTTGTTGGGAGGAAATTTCAAGATGTTCACTGAACACTCTACGCTGAAGTACCTAGTCAACAAGCCAGTGTTGGGGGAAAGAATATGCATATGGATAATTCTATTCCAGAAATATGATTTTGAGATTGTGGTCAAGCCAAGGAGAATGAACAAGGGACCTGACCACTTGTCTAGGTTAGAACATGGAGAGGAACCTACTAGTTTGGAGGATACATTACCAGATGCATAGTTGTTGGTCATTAGAAAGGTTGATGATCACTTCTCCAAGATAGTCTAGTTCCTATCAACAGGAATGGCACCCTGCGAATATACAGTCATTCAAAAGAAACATCTGGTAGTTCGTGCTGTAGATTTTTCACTTATAGATGGACAGCTTTATAAGATGGGACCTGATGAGATCTTGAGGAGATGTGTTATGGAGGCAGAAAGACCATTGATTTTGGCAGAATCACATGAGGGCATCACAGAAGGACACTATGCAGGAAAAGAAACATCGCAAAAGGTTCTCAGAGTTGGCCTCTAGTGGCCCACTTTACATAAAGATGCTAAGGAATACTACAGAGCCTGTGATGTATGCCAAAGAGTTGGGAAACCTTCTAGAAGAGATTAGATTCCTGTAACACCTCTGCTAAATTTACAGGCATTTGAAAAATGGGGCATTGATTTTGTGGGACGTATCAACCCACCAGGAAAGTTCACAAGAGCTCGATACATTATCACTGTGACAGAGTATTTGACCATATGGGAAGAAGCAAGAGCAGTCAAGGATTGTAGTGCAACTACAGTTGCATGATTCATATTTGATGATATCATAACCCGATTTGGATGCCCGAATACCCTGATGAGCGATCAAGGTATGCATTTTATCAATAAGAATATTGAAGCCTTGACTCAGGAATTTGAAGTTCATCATCAGAAGAGAACACCTTACCACTCACAAGCAAATGGAATAGTTTAAGGTTTCAATAATATCTTGGAGACAGTGCTGACAAAGATTTGCAGTGTGAACATGGATGATTTGGATTTGAAAGTTCCAGCAATGTTATGGACATATAGAACTACTTGCAAGAAGTTGACAATGCAGACCCCCTTCAAGCTAGTTTATGGTGTGGAAACAGTGGTAACTATGGAATATCTAGTTCCTATCCTGAGAATTGCAGCATTTACATGTATGGATGACACAGGAGTTGTGCAATATAGGCTTGCACAGTTGGTGGAACTGGAGGAAGACAAATGTATTACAGGATTCCATCAGCAGGTACAAAAGGAACGAAAGAAGGCCTACCACGATAGGCATATCAAGAAGAAATCATTTAGGCAAGGAGATCTAGTATTGGTATATGACATCAAGTTCATAAAGCATCCAGAGAAGTTCAAGACACATTGTCTTGGGCCATATGAGGTTGTCTATGTTACAGAAGGAGGAGTTGCGTAGTTGAAGACTTTGAATAGAGAATGGAAGGAAGGTTTAGTGAACGGGAGTCGGTTGAAATTGTACTATGACAACTAGCTACCTTGCAGCTCTCAGTAAAAGCACAAAAAGAAGGGTCTAGGTACCAGATGCAGTTGAAAATGGGTACCAGACACAGAAAATACAGTCTGCACAAGGAAGGGAGGGACAGAGAAGAGAGCACAAGTTGCTCTGTGTATTCTGAAGTTGAAGTAAAACATAAGGTTCAGACCAGCAGTGCCTCAGGATGAGTCACATGTGAGTGTTAGGGGTATATTGTCCCTTGGTTATGGAAGAAAGCGAAGATTTAGGAATAAAGGTGAAGTATGAACTGCGCAGAAGGCACATTGACTAATATTGGGTCGAAGTGGTCAAAGAAGAAGAAAAGAAGGAGCGAAGTAAGAGAAAATGAGTCATTGAACAAGAATATTGAGGAAGACATATCAACAAGGAAGATGGATCGTGGACAACTCAGCAAGAAGAAAAATCGACCAATGGATGTTTTGGAGCACCTCACGAGAAAGAAGGAAAGACAGGTTGATGAAGCCCTGAAAATGCGAGTCAAGTTGACCTAGGGTTTTAGTCACCTAGGGTTTTTGGATCTATGGTTTTTACACCTAGACGTCTGTCATGTAAGGTATAAATAAAGGTCTAGAGGACCTAGGATCGGGTCGTTCTGAGTTCAAAGAGGATTTGTATTGTTGAGGTCGAGTGATTATTTTTGTGCATGAGGAGAGTATTTTGTTGTGAGAATAGTCTTGTATTGTAAGATCTTCAACTGGGTGCGAAGATCAACCCTGCAACTGGGTGCGCGGGGAGGGGAGAGAAGGAGAGAAGAAGAGAGAGATATACAAGCTAAGTGTGCAGATAGAACTGTATGTTTTCATATAATATATCAAGAAACAC
Organism: Picea sitchensis; assembly: GCA_010110895.2. Lineage (NCBI taxonomy): Eukaryota > Viridiplantae > Streptophyta > Pinopsida > Pinales > Pinaceae > Picea > Picea sitchensis. The sequence goes on along the minus strand of SNQJ01S0085947.1, from coordinate 52,925 downwards.
AATTTTGTGGGCGTAGCCCTATGGAGAGGGTGAACCACGTATATCTTGTTGTTATGTGTGATTGATATTGTGTTCTTTACCTTCTGTTATTCTATTATTTCATTAGTGTGATAGATCTGAGATATAATTGTGTGAAGTAGGCTCAATCTTGGTAAATAATAACTAGATCTATCTGTGTTGTTATTTTGAATCCACTTGCATTTCCTCTGGTTTTAGACACCTATGTCCTACAACCCCATATTGCTACTTTGGGTAAGACTGCATCTACTTCATAGGTGTTGCCGAAAAGGCCAGTAGTTAGGGCTTGTTGGTGCATTGTTAGAGTTGAACCCTGGGTCTACCCCTGTGCCAACATGAAATGTCCTTCTCCATCAGTTTAATGATAGAAATCATCTTACATAACACATTCACAGAGAAGAGGGTATTGAAACGGATGAAGGAAATTCTTTGCCTTTATGCTTTTCTTCATTTGAATTGTTGAAAAAAAATGCTAAGGTCATCGTGGAAACAAAGGAGAGTATACTGATGCCAAATCACACTGATTCACTAGGACAATTTGACAAGAAATTTCAATCATGGGTCAAAGAGGAATCAGAAAGGGAGTGTGTTCAACAACCTAAAGAAATGGAAATATGTGCACGTAACAGAAGTAAAGAAAATAAAGAAGATTTTGAATCAGGTGAAGGAACCTTGCCACTATGTTTTTCTTCCTTCAAAATGCTAAAGAAAATTTTTTATAATGTTTCAAATCAGACATCCTCCAGACATGATGTTGAATATCCAGGGTACAATGGAATTACAAATGAAAATCATCTTCCATTGTGTTTTTCTTCCTTTGAGTTGTTGAAAGAAAATCATGAGGTAACAAAAGAAGCAGGAAAGTCTGACTGTAATAGCATTGCTTTACAAAAGAAAATGGTTGTTGATGAGGAAGATCAACGACCTTCACATGCATTAAATGATCATGTGGTTGATTACATGGGAGGTTATTTCAGTTCATAATTGCATCCTCTGCTCAGCTACCAGCCTGAAAATGAAGATGAATTTGATCAATAAATTGTTGTTAAAGGTCATTTTCCTCCCCCTGAAACTAATATAGATATGCAACAAGATTTCCAGCAAGACAAAGTGTTTTCTTTCTTCCCCTGATAATGGCGTGGCGATCCAATTTCTAAGTGGCCTAAACAGATATGAGATTTATGAAACTGCATCTATGGAGACTTCGAGCGATAGACAAACAAATAACACAGAGTTTCAGGAAAGCAACAAAACAATGTATGCCACTCTTAAATCAGAAATACAGAAAGATAATGAAAGGGCAGTTGTTTTATTTGATTCATTTGAAAATCATGATTTTGAAAATGCATCCATGGAAACTCTGTATTGTGAAATAGTTCATGATGTTATCTTTTCACACTTGCTAGAATATTATGAGAAGGAACTTACTTCCATTCATTCATTTGAAAGTCAAAGTGACAGTCCTCAAGAAAATTTCCATAAGGTTGATAAAACCACACCTTAATTGTTTGATGAAAAGGAGGATAGCCTCGACACACATAATATGGTTGTCATATTTGAATATGTTCAAGAATGTCTGGATGTTCTTGTAGACAAGCATATCGCTAACATTCCATTCGAGAATACTCTCAGGATTAAAGAAGTAGAGCGACTACAAAAAACACTTGTGAGGGAAGCATGTTCTTATGTCTTGACTCCTAAAAAGGAAATGTTCCCTCATGTGTTTCATGACCCCATGGCATGTTATATGGAGAATCTTCATAATCAAAATCTACATATTATGCCACTACTATCCTTTGTTTCAGGAGGTTGTTACTTCCATCCATACCAGCAGATCTATCAGCTTCTTGATGGGAATCAACAGGGTGGATCGCATGAAAACCAAAATACAGTGGAAGAAGTGAGATGCAATTTGGGCCTTATGCATACGTTGGAAGATTCATTTGCAATTTTGCTAGAAACAGTGAACAGTCTCAATATTGTTGAAATCCTAGGAATCAAATCCATATACAACTTCCCAAAAGAGTCATTGTCAAGTAGAGGTTGGATCAGGTATGTGAAAAGAAACCAGGTGTTAGATAATATGCTTACATGATTACATTGGCATTTTGAATTCATCTGATTTGAAGCTCATTTAAACTATTAGGGTAGGTAGGTGTGAATAAGCTTGATGATCAATCATTTTCAATTCCCAAATAAAGTTTCATTTAGATTTTTAGCAGTATACGCAACGTTCAATCTTGAGGTCAGAGCATGGCACATACCTATTATGAGAAGCCCAATGGATAAGGTATAGGGTCTATTATTCTTCGCTACCTTGCAGGGAGGATAGAATCCCCAGTTGGAGCCTATGTTATCACTGTAAAAAAAATTATGTTGGAAACTTAGCCTCAGAAATTAGCAGGAGGCTAAGTTAGTATGGAGGAGTAACAGACTGGCGGACGAGGTTGTATCTAGTGGACAGGGACAAATATAGCGGAGAGGTAAAGTAGATGGGGCCTGATGGATCGTGATATTGAGTGTTGTCTAATCAATGGTCGAAGGACGCATCAGTCAAGGAAATAGCGCACCGATTAACATTCAAGAGGCAGGTTGATGAAAATACCATGGTTTTGTTCCGAAGGTACATGGCGCCACCAGATTCATATCTGGGGGAAGAGAGGGTAATCCTGAAACCGCCCAAGTTCTCCCTAATGGCACATGTCATAAATCCATTTGATGTATGTCAAATCCAAGGATTGTATGGGGAAAGGGACGGTCAGTCAAATCACTTCATGCCACTTTTTCGAGTACTTTTCGTCCATGAGATGTCAGGTGAATGTCGCCATATGAACAATTCAAAGGCTCATCATTCAGAATTGATTGGTCGAATGTGACAAAATGTTGTACCTATAAGTACTTTTTCATTAATTCATGATTAGAACTCAATGACTACTGTCCTTCAAAATATGGATGCCATTACTTTGTTTTGGGAAATCAACGATTCATTTGTAAATGGGGTAATTACAAACTGGATCAGCTTCCTAATTTATGTGAAATTAAGGGAGATAAACTTATGTTTTCTATGAAACTGGGAAACATGGATAAAGTAGACCAAGTATCCTTCAGTGAACTAGGATTTTCAATGAATATGACAAATTCATCATTGAAGAAGAAAGAGAAACCGGTTGCTCGAATCTTAGCAACGAAATTTCATACAAAGCCTGTGGGAGAGATAGAAGAGGATAAAGAGGTCAGATTAAATCCCATCATGAAGGATTTAATCATCAATGGATATGCAGATGAGCACCATACATGATTTTTCAAAAGGAATCGGAGCAAGTGTCAGAAGACAAAGGTAAAAGCTGAGGTGGTTGAAAGCGTTGGAGAAAATAAGCATGCTTGGCTTGACACCTTGAAGGAAGAAATTGCTAATCTGAAATAGTTTTCAAGATAAATTCAATATGCTTCAAAGAATTTTGTAATGATGTAGAAATGTGGTGTTCAAAGAGAAAATCTCAAATATGTCAGTTTTGTTTATAACGCTCCCTATAAAATAGGAGTACAGTCATTACACGTTACTCCTTTTTTGTAACTGATGTCTATTTTTAGAACTGTAGGGAATTTGATTCGTTTTGAATCTCGGATGTAATATACCTATATATATTATTCCAAAGATAAATGAAAAGAGGACTAACTGGAGAGGGGCCTTCCCTCATATCAAGATGACTTTGTAAATTCCTGGAGCCAAATTGAATATATAATGTAGAAGCGTTTGAACTTTTTATGAAAAGATTCTAACGATTGTGGTATGAGTTTTGTTTTCTCGCATAGTATGTATTCCTCGTGGTTTAAATTTCCATTTGCATTTTTATTCTATTTAAATTGGAGAGTTAGAAGTCCAGAAGTCATCTTATTATGCTCTCGACTCAAGCAATTTGGACTATGTGATATTCTTCTTAGCTAAATTAGAATTCGTTTTAATAATTCTTTGATGCGGTTAATTGTTTCTCCTTTTCCTCTTTCACCGTGAAAATTTCAATTTACAACTCAGAATCATTGCCTCATTTATCCTTTCTCCTTTGGATAGTTCTAATGTCCTGCTATTGTTTATTTACTTTCGACTCCATAGCCCTGAGTGTCCCTCCCTTTCCTTACCAGCAACTTTCTAAAAACCCCCAAAACAATCTGAAATCTAGCCACCAATTGCCAGAGAAATATCAAGTGACATGAGAGAACCCTCTTTGAGTTGAGCGGGCTAGTGCCTAGCTCTAAAGTAGGTTGAAACAGTTAACTATGTCATTTTTTTATTCAGCCGAACAAAATTTATAGAGTGCTAACACCCTATATTCTCGCATTTTTCACTGAGACAAAGATATCCTAGAGGAGATAACCACCCCCAATTTCCCATGGAATGTGCTCCATCACAGAGCGCTCTTTCTCTCATAGGAAGCCTTTGGCCCTCCTAGACAAGTCTCCATATGTGCAATCTAAACCAAGGATTTTATTCCATCGGGACATATAGACTGGTTCAACAACCCTATCCCTACCCCCGATGCTTTTGAAGAAGGAAACATGGCCAATATTTCCCCCACTGTCAAAATCGACATTTCCATTAAACTTGAAATTGTCGAGGAAATCACCATTGGCACTGCATGCTCCCCTGAAGAACTCACAGCTTACAAAGTTCTCTTTCATTAATACCAGGATATTTTTTCCTGAACATACATGGAGATGCCTGGCCTTGATCCTTCTGTCATCGAACATTGCATCGACACATGGCCTAATGTCTCCCCAGTACATCAAAATAAACGACCACTTCACCCATCCAAAGCTTCGTCTATCAAATCCACAATCGAAAAAATATGCACTGCAGGGTTCATATATGTCATCGCTTACACGTCATGGGTCTCCAACCCCGTCCTTGTTAACAAAAAACATGGCACTATTTTCATCTGCACTGAATTTCACAATCGCAACCATGCTTGTCCCAAATATAACTTCCCCACACCTTTCATCGACCAAATTATCGATGACTGTGCAGACCACGAGGCCCTATCCTTCATGGATGGGTTATCTATCTACAATCAAATCCAAATCCACCCACCAGATTAGTATAAAACTGCATTTACCACCCCATGGGGTACTTTCGCATATCGTGTCATGCCTTTTAGACTCAAAAACGCAGGTGCAACATTCCAACGGGCCATGACTTATTTTTTCCATGATCTTGCTCGCATCATCATCACTTACTTGGATGACCTCACTGCTCGATCCAAGAAACGAACTCAACATCTAGATGACTTATGAGTTGTCTTTCAACAATGTCTCTAGTACAATATCCACTTGAACCCCCTCAAGTGTGTATTTTGCGTCACTGTCAGATGCCTCCATGGGTTAATTGTCTCCCAACACGACATCACATTAGACCCCCTCAAGGTCCAAGCTATCACAAAAATTCCACCACCTAGGAATTTGCGCCAACTGCAGAGCCTACAAGGAAAAGCCAAATTTTTACGATGCTTTGTCCCAGATTACGCCACTCGCACGCATAGTTTCCTTCGCTTACTACGTCATGATATCCCATTCCTATGGGATGAACATGCCCAAACCTCTTTTGATGATTTAAAAGCCGCATTATCTAATGCCCCTTTGATTAGTCCTCCTGACTATAATAGTGATTACATCCTCTACTTGTTGGCCTCAGTTGTCTCAGTAGCATGAGTTCTCGCCCAACTAGGAGATGATGGTTGTGAGCATGTTATTTACTACATCAGTAAAAACCTTTCAGCACCACCCCTAAAGTATAATAATGAAGAGAAACTTGTCCTCGCAGTTGTCCTCATAGTCCAGAAACTGCATCATTTTATCCTGCTTTGCACTACCAAAGTCATGGCAGATTCCAACCCCATGCAGTAGTTGCTTAGTCAATGAAAAATTGATGGTAAATTTTCCTAATGGATCATCATCCTTCAGGAATACAACCTAGAGTTTTCAACTCCCAAAATAAAGAAAGCACTTGTTCTCACCGAGCTCATCACAGTGTTTCCCTCAGACACTACAAGTTCACCCGTCAACACGGATTTTCTCGATGAACACCTCTTCTACATCCCCTTGGATGACCTTTGGTATGGTGACCTTCTCGTTTACCTTCAGACATAGAAGTTTGGATCTCATCTCTCTTGAGATGATCTTCGACGCCTTCAACATTAGGCCCCTTGCTACCTCCTCATCAGTGACATTTTGTATCGACGTGGGGTCGACACCATACTTTGTTGATGTTTGACCATCGACGAAGCCGATAGAGTCTTGAATGATTTCCATAGCAGTTCCTGCGGTGGCCACCTCTTAGGTATGTCCACCACCCAAAAAATCATTCGAGTTGGATACTCCTAGCCCACATTGTTTCATGCATTCATCTATGCTATGAGTGATGTGACAAATGCCAGCTTTATGAAAACAAATCACGAGCACCGCCCACTCTTCTACATCCAGTCATCACTTCCGGCCCCTTCTGCAAATGGGGCATAGACTTCATGACTTGCAATCCTCCATCTAGAAAGGGACACAAGTACATCATCGTGGCAGTATATTACTTTACCAAATGGGCCAAATCCATGCCTACCTTCAACAATACCGCTGACATAGCAGAACATTTTTTCTTCAACCACATCATTACCTGCTTCAGAGTCCCACTACAGTTAGTCTATGATCATGGTAAACACTTTGATAATGAGATCTTTATTGAAATATCCTCAATTTTAGGCTTCTCCCATGAGTTTTCCTCCCCATACTACCCTCAGTCCAACGTACAGGTCGAGGTTGTCAACAAAGTCCTCAAAACCATGTTGCAATGCACTGTCAACAAACATAAGACCAATTGGCATCATATGTTGTTTTCAACATTATGGGCTTATCGCATGGCAGTCAAAACTGCCACCAGTTTTACACTGTTTCATCTCGTCCATAGGATTGAATCCACCCTCCCCATCGAGTGAGAAATCCCCACGTTGTGCACCGCCATCGAGCTATTACCTGAAACTTCTCCAATGGAGAAGTGCTTGCTGAACTTAGATTCATTGGATGAAGATCGTCGATCTTCCTTACAGAACAATGAGGTAGCTAAGAAATGATCGAAGGCCACCTTTGATCCCCATGTCAACCTTCGCTCATTTAACGAAGGAGATCTCATCCTAGCCTACGATATCGCTCATGATACCCTCGGTCATGGGAAATTTGAGTCATTATGGCATGGACCCTACATAGTCCAACACTGCCTCACTAAAGGAACATACATCCTGGCCTCTCCCGAAGTCTATCCTCTCAAAGAACCCGTCAATAGGTTGTACCTAAAGAAATTTTACACTTGAGCGGAGCCATTCTACACTAGGTTTTTTCTTAGTACACATTTGTAGAGATTTTAGTCTTCTTTCGTTCCCTCCATGCCTCATGTCTGATATACCATCTGTTTTATTGACAGATGCATCCTCCATCGGCCTACCACATCGATTACACTGATGGAACTAGTCATTGGACACAGAATCTCGCTTCGACCGCTTCGGCCCTCTACACCCCTTCACATGAACTGCTCCACTCCAGCGGCATATGTTTGGGCTCAGCAACCAACAACCAAGCAGAATACGCAGCCATCATTGGCCTCCTTGTCAAGGCCAGTCACCACCACATTCGTCACCTTAGTGTCTTATTAGATTCTCAGCTTGTTGTCTTGCAGCTCAACAATGTGTACCGTGTCCGCGATCCTTTCCTCTTTCGCAAATACCTACAAGTTAGACTCTTATCTCGAAATTTTGATTCCATTACATTTACACATATTCCACGACAATTTAATAAAATAGCAGATAACATGGATAACCTAGTGTTAGATTGGCATTTATCACATCAAGACATCATCACACATACATAAATCATCAAAAGTCGGTCACAGCATATAGATTAGACATCCTAAAAACATAACAAAATATCATCACATGTAAACATCACGGAGATCCCAAACATATATATATATATATATATATCAATGTTTCATCAGTGTTTACAAAAAAGTACAAAATGTACATCGCCCATAGGCAAGTGATCCCTCCTCACCCTTATAGGTACAAAATGGGTGTCACGCTACCCTATACAAAATGGGCTCGCAGGCCTATATAAATACAAAAATATAAAACATAGCACTCAAGGTGCCCCCGACACACCACCACCAGGTCCTGCAGGAGGTGCCCCACCAGCTGGGGGAAGTCGCCCAGTCATCGCTGCCCCCACTACAGCTGCTTTTCAGATCAGGATCCGCAACTCTGTCAGGCCACCCACACACTACTCCAGGAATATCTCATCCCAGATATGGGACCACAAGCCCTCAGGCACACCCTACAGTACCACCTCCAACCGTTGTCGTAAATCCTCTAAACCCTCACTGGCCTCTACCTGAGGCGCATGTGATTTCCCTACACCTGGATCATCAAAGTTGTGCCTCTAGTCGGCTCTCACATCATTTGCTAGCCTTGCACCATCCTCATCCCTTCGGCGTCTCTCTCCCACCCGCGGCTATACCCATGGTGGTCTCACTAACCCCTAATGAGTCGACTCTCCAACCAACTCCACCTCTCATCCTCGCAGCCCCACACCTGCAAAAACACAACCAAAGATAGAATCAGCATCCATACATATAAACATATGCTACACTATAAAAATCACAACACATAAGTACACCAACATATCTCTTTGGTCCCAATCCTCTCCAAGAGGCAAAACCATATTCGGGTCATGCCGGAAGTCCATCCCACCATACGGGAACTGCAGTATGATCTGGGTCATATGGCGCCACACACAAGCCAATGTGGCCGTAAAATATTTTCCACCTTCCCCCCCCCTCCATGATGCATCAAAATCGATGCCCACCACATCATTCGTGGCTCATGTGCCCCAGCAGTCGGTAACAACACTCTAGGGCACAACATGGGCACCCTCTCCAAAAACCACACCACCAAGATAGATCCAAAGGCAAACTCACCGGATTCAGTGGTCTGACAGCAGTGAATTTTTCCCATCACCTTAGCATGCAACATCAAACCCCAAGCAAAAAAATCCCCATCCAACACCCTCTTCATAATACTCAGTTGACCACCATTGATCCACTGAGTCGCTAAGGATCCATAGATCCTCACAATCATCGTTGCGATGCATTGATGAAATAACTCATCCATTGCCTCGATGCGGATGACCGAAACTGACATAATGTTCGTCCCTAAACAAAATATTTTTTCCAAGTCTACCAAGTGTACATCCCCTAGCAATTGGGGATCAACAGGTAGGGTCATTCCTCAAAAAGGGATCCCCGTCAAGAAATATACATCCTCCATATCCGAGAATGTCAATTGTTTCCCCCGCACAATGAAGCATTGCAGCTCAGTGCTCCACATCGAAATCAAATACTAAAGCAGGTACTCTTGCGACCGTATCAGTGGGCACTCGAAGAACTTGAGCAGCCCACAAGCTCCCAAGAGTCTCTAAATTCCCTGCTCCTCTCTCACCGCCTCCCTAAGGCGCTCCTAGTCCCGCTCCCTCCAGTGGACTGGCATGCTGAACTGATCACCTACATTCACATAGAAAACAATTGATCATCAATCCTCATTCATTACCAAAATCTTCAAAAAATACAAGTTTTTTCAAAACCCCCCAGCTTTGCCTCAAGTGAGAAGTTGTCACCCCCCACAGGCACGCACATGTGTACGCCTGTTCTTCGCACAGTTGCGCATCAATTCACAGTTGTTGAAAAAATAGATGCATATCAATGCGCATATGTCACACCCACAAGTGCACATTCATGCACACCTGTTCTCTACACACCTACGCACTGATGCACAGCTATCTGAGAAACAGTTGCGCACAATGCACAACTATAATTCGAATAAGCACACACCAAATGTGCATCTATTTTTCCCACCCACATGCCCCCATGCACGGTTATATTCAATACAGCCTCACACCATGTGTGAGAGAGGGAATTATACTCGCGCATCTCTACGTGGGTATCCTTCCTTCTCCCATGCACTGGTGGGCCCATCCCTACAAAACACCCTAGTACGGCCATCCGTACTACCCTACCCAAAAAGTAGAACCTATATGTTGTGCAAGAGGATGATACCGCTAACCTGGCTCTTGCAACTCCTGGATCAGTCGGCTCGAACTCCCGTAATCTCCAAATCTCCTCTAAAACCTCTCATCAACTCACTATAGAAGCAGGTACAAATGAGGTGGCATTGTGGGCCCCACAACTATATATAGTCCCCTTTGCCAAACCTCCACAATGAGTTACAGGAGCTCAGATTCTTTGTTTTTTGATCTGTCTTCAGCCACGTGATCATGATCCCGCCGCCTACACAGTCACATTCCCCGGGTCACCATCCACAATCGGCCTCGGGGGAGCATTTTTCTCACATCATATCCAGGTACTCATGCTCATGTTCAACATTATTAAATAAACTATTATATGTTCTTTATCTTCAGATATTTTTCACGTTGGGTATTCGGTTTTAATGTGTGCGGGTACTTGGTCATCACAAATTAGCACAACCCCTTTAGGTATATGATCAACACTAGAATGTAATCATTCCCTCTGAATACCAATTTCATCTCCTAGTCACACCCTCCAACATTCGCCTTTTGGATCCTCACATCCAGCTCTGCAGTACTATCACCTCCATTGCCTTTCGGTACTGTCACTCGATAGCACTCTTCCCCACATGATTTGTCCCATTCATAGTCCCCCTTGGCACTTCGACACTCATGATTCTTTCACCCCCTAGGGATGGGAGTCTTGATAGTCTTACGCATTTTCGATAATCGGCCACATACTCCTTCTCCTCATTTTGCTAGCTTTCCCAATGGACTCCCAGGTTATCTCATCATGGTTCTATTTTGACTATGCCTCTGCAGTATCATTAACCCTCCATTTCATCCACAATCATTTTTCCCATCTGTAAATTGTCCTCCATTCATTTACCTCATACAGAAACCCACCCATGGGGCCCCCACCCTCCACCAATTCTCCACGCAACTTGTGCCCTCACAAGCTAAGCCATATTGCATTGGGGCACCTGTTTCTGTACCTATACACTCATCCCAAATTATTCTTTATTTATTTGGTAATTGTAAAAAGCCTTTGTTTCCATCATTTACTTAGCTTTTTGTTGTCACCCTTGACAACCTTTGTTTTTTGGAAAAGCAACCCATGTCGCCCTTGGTTGGGACATTCACTATCCCCTATGCATATTGACATCGTCCATAAACCTCGAGTATCCCACAGTCCATGTACCCCTGATCTCTGATTTTGTCCACTTTGTCATGCCTCTGGTCCAGTTTAACCCCATGTCTAGTTGTCCCCCTGACACTAGATACAGTTTTACGGTTGCTGCCACTCATCCTTCCAATATACCCCCAACCAAGGACAGTCTTGTGTCTCACCACATATTGACTTTGTTCATGTTCCTTATCAGTTCCTAATCTCATTGAGTGGATTTCATGAAGACCCTTTCTTATTAGAGTCGCTTCTCCATGTCTGTTGACATCAACACAGTTTCCAGAAGGGTGACAATATCTTTACTTTCATTACCTTTACAATGAGGAGTCTCGGATGGCACAGAAAGAACCATCATTTCTCTTTGCTATCGTTGACTCCCATAACATTCGACTTCAACACAATCTCATGTTACGGTGGGTCTTACTATGTGACTATTGCAGTTGTTTTATACTACCTAAAGACCTCTGAATTTGTTAGGCCATCAATGCCTACAAATCATCGACACTTCTTACAGGTGTCATTGCCTCTTTTCAGAGTATGTTCACCATCATAATTGTCATATGTTGTTATCAAACCACCCAGGAGGGCGCTTCAGTTATCTACATCAGCATACAACTTCAGTTATTTTTGAGCTACATGACACGAGCATGGGGCATGCCCACCTCGTTTTTATACAGATTCTATTTTCTCAACCTAGAGAAAGGTTCGAGTCCCATAGTTTCCCCTCTCCTTCCAACGGATCACTCTCAAAGTTCCTATTAACACTCTTCAATATAATGGTACTCTCAGTAGAAGAAACATTGATGTATTTTGGCTATATGTATGCTCCTAACCTCACACATCAGGGGAGCATATTTTATCACTAAAATTTCATCCAAAACATCGCATGCAAATGGTTACAGGAATACACCATCTCCAAACACCTATTAGTTCACCTACAACACCAAAATATCATTTCTAAGAGGCAAAAACTATACAACTGGTCAAAAAATTGGCATGCTCTAAAACACTAAAGGAAGAGCGTGCACAGTGCACGGACCAAAGAAGCTCGTAGAGCACACAATGCGCCATATGTGTGACTGTGTACAAGAAAATCCGTGCACTCCTGTGAACGATGCATTTATGGTTCTTGTCGTCCCCTCACCCACTTATGGACCAGCTCCCAACTTGATTTGACCCTCAAATCAGAGATGAATCCAAGTGGGGGGCTAGTCAAAGACCTAAGTGTGCCCTAAAGGGCCCCTTGTCCACACTAAGAACTGATTGAGTATTTCCTCAAAGACATGCTATAAAAGGAGGCCATGGGTGCACTAATAATTTAAGAATCTCATTGTATTGTTATGCTGCCTCTATTCTCCTTCAAGAAACCTCTTTTCTTCTTGGAGCATACTAGCATCATCTCAATAAGCTATTCACCTTACCTCTTGAGGGAATAGGCTTGGATTTGTTCACCATTTTCTTTCTAGTTTATCATTGTAAGAATAGCTCTCACATAGGGGACTCAAGAGCCCTCCCAAGGAGGAAGAGGGGATCCATAAGTCCTCCTTTCTCTATGCTTTTTTCCCACTAATATAGTTATCCATTGGTGGAATGATTATTGGTCATTTGTTTGATTGATTTTGGTTCTAATTTCCTCATGCATTTTAGTTTTATTTCTTTAGTTGTTTCTAGCTTAGTTGTTTGTTTATTTCATGTGATTGAATTGTTTGATTCATACACTAACCTCTGTCATGTCTAGCATGCCCAACTAGACTTGTAAGTGCCCTTCTTTTGCTCATTCAAGTGACGAAAAGGACACAACAATCCCATTTGAAGCTTTGTATAGTAGGAAATGCAATACCTCAATGAGTTGGGATAACCCAACTGATAGAGTGGTACTTGGGCAATAATTGCTCAAGGATATGGAAGACCAAATGGTTAAAATTACACAGAATTTGAAGGCAACACAAGATAGACAGAAAATTTATGCAGATAAAAACATGACATCAAGGGAGTTTAAAGTGGGAGAGCATATACTTTTGAAAGTGAAGCCCAAGAAGAGCTCCTTGAAGTTGGGCATCTGTACAAAGTTAACAGCCAAATTTTGTGGTCCATTTGAAATATTGGACAGAATAGGGCCAATTGCATACATGCTTGCATTTCCTACTTCCATGAATGTGCATAATGTATTTCATGTCTCTTTGTTGAAAAAATATATACATGATCATAACCATGTTATTAATTGGCATTTGATTCAAGTAGAACTAGAGGGAGACTTTCATGTCCAGTCCATGTGCATATTAGAGAGAAAAGTCAAAGTACTCTGGAATCAAGTTATATAATTGGGAAAAGTGCAATGGACCTGGTACGGTCCTGTAACATACCTAGTGACCCACATCCTAGGGTACGCTACCTTCAATCCTGCCCTTGGGCTTCTTTATCTTACATATACCTTTTAAAATTTAAAGATGCATAAAATAAAATACTTTAACGACATGCACAACAATATCCAACAAGCATGCATAGTCTAAAGATTCAATTTAATAATAATTAAATATACACAGTGGAAATACATTCATATACATGTAAATGATACCATAACAGAGAGCACTTATCTTTATGAAAGATGACACCAACTGGTTGCAGACCAAGGATGTTCAGCCCAACCATAGACATTATTGTTCCAAATCTCAACAGCAGTGTCACCCTCAAGCCAGGGCTATGAATCCACAAGGATGGTTCCAGAGAGTTACTTGGCTT
>SNQJ01S0085947.1:20242-38862 GCA_010110895.2 Picea sitchensis | reverse complement strand
CAGGTAAGTGGGTGCATGGAAGTGCGTGCATGAAAGTGCGTGAGGGAAAAGAATGGTGTGAATGCAAAAGTGAAGGAGTAAAGGAGCCAACAACCAACCCCCCCCATCAAACTAGAGGCGGGTTTAAGTAATTTCGGGGGGGGGAATCAAGAACCTTCTAGCCTTCCCCAATAAGCTCACGTAATTGATCCACTCCCTTAGACAAAAAGGGTAATTAGAATAGGAATAAACACTTAGCCCCTCAATGCCCCTCTCTTGTGGAATCATAGCCCCCTATAACTCTAGTCCTTGTCAGTTTAGCAGCTAGCCATGTATTTATTATTAATAGTGATAAAAACATTACATGTCTTGGGCACAATGGCCTCTTAATAATTGTTTGGGCACTCTGGTCTCTCAGCATTGTAACAATACATTATTTAAAAATGGGGGTTCAAAACCTGGGGTGTTATAGGTCCTTAAGATGCTACTTGGGAGCATGAAGATTCCATAGGAGGAGATTACCCACAACTTTTTGAATAATTTTTAAATTTTGATGTTATGTTTTGTATATGCACTGGGGACAATGCCAAAATAAGGGGGAGGGGAATGTAATACCCCAGTTTTGAGTCCCCATACTAAATAATGTATTTTGGTTTATTTTATGAAAGGCTAGAGCGCCCAAATAATTGAAAGAGGTCGGAGTTCCTAGGAAATGTAATGCTTTGATCATAATTAATAATAATATACATCGATGGTTGCTAGACGGACAAGGACAAGATTTATAGGGGGCTATGATTCCACGAGAGAGGGGGATTAAGAGGATAAGTCATTTTATTATATTTTTATTTACCCATACTCTTTTTAATGGAGAGAGATGGTTGCATGAGCTTCTTCGAGGAATGCCATGTGGTTCTTGATTTATCATGTAAAGCTGGTAAAAGTTCAGTGGACCTACTAGAGATTCCTCCAACATGTACAATGTCATACAATGTTCTTTCACGAAATCAAGACCAAAGAGACCCAGCCATGAACCAAGAATAGCCTCCTAGATAAGTGTGCACTACTCTCTTGTACTTATGTTCAATGAGTAATCAAAGTGACTCGATATAACCTTTATTTATACTCTAAAAGACCTAAAAGACATGAATTACCAATAAACTCTTTCACAATTACACTTAGTAATAACTAGTACAATTACACTTAGGAATAACTTCTGAAATTACATAAAATCTCAACTCTCCCTCTTAATGAGGAAGGTATTCTATCCAGCACAGACTCTAACATTGTTGCCATCCACACAAGTTCATGACGATTTACTTTCAGACACACAAATCTATACATCACAGGAAATCCATAGTGACTTCACAGCATGTATCCAGGGTCAGTGGGTAGCTTTCCAATAGCTACAACATGTCATCGTGAGACTATCTAGTTTCCCACAGAAAACTTGGATATATTTATGAATGATATTCAATACCCTGTGATAACATATGTACATTGTCTCTTCAACATGCATCCAGGGTCGATGGGTAGCTCTCCAATAGCTACAACATGTCATCATGACATCCACTACCCTACGATGACATCTGAAGCCATCACTCCCTCTGAAGAGGGACTATGTCGAGCTTATCCCTGAAGTACTCGAACTTCGTCTTTGACAATGACTTTGTCAGCACATCCACAACCTGCTCATCAATAGCCACATATTGGATCATCATTGCTCCCTTATGCACTATATCATTGATATATATGTGATACCTAATTTCTATATGCTTCGACTTATCATGAAACACAAGGTTCTCTGACAATTTTATACAACTTTGGTTGTCACACAAGATACAGGTCGCCTCCATCGCAATATCGAATAATCTAGTCAAAAATTTACAAAGCCATACTACTTCGTGACTTGATGCACATGCTACCACATACTTTTCCTCAGTCGTACTGAGTGTTACACATGATTACTTCTTACTGATCCATGAAATCATACTAGATCCCAAAGTGAAGCAACATCTTAATGTACTTTTCTGGTTTGCAACACTACTGGCTCAATATGGATCTAAATATCCAAGTAGACTGATATCATTGTTTGCAACATACTTGAGCCCATAATCCACTACACCTTTAAGGTATCTCATCACATGTTCTATTGCAATCAGGTGAACACGTCTCAGGTCAACCATGTACTGACTCAAGGTGTTCACAGCAAAACATATATCTGGTTGTGTATTCATCAAATACATCAATGATCCAATCATCTGCCTGTATAATGTAGCACCCACAGCCTCTGAAGTCATATCATCCAACAACTTCATATTTGATTCCATCAGTGTAGCCGTCGATTTACAATCCAACATCTTGAACCTCTTAAGGATCTCCACAGCATACTTCCCTTGATTCAAAAATATCTCATCGGTTCTCTACCACACCTCTAGTCCCAAGAAGTAGTGCATCATACCAAGGTCCTTCATTTAAAACTCAGAGGTCAACTCCCTCTTTTTACAAGAACCCTCTTTCCACAAATCTGTGCACCTTGCTCTTGATTTCAATCCAACTTTTCCTGAGCTCCATTTTCACACCCCTGTATTTCATCATTTTTTTTTTGCACCTTTGCAAAATCTTCCCACCTACCAGCAGTAGTGTGGATGGTTGATAGAATCTCACATGTTGTAGGGTCTTCTGGTTCCATTTCCAAAATATGTTTTTCTACATGTTTTCACATCTCCATATTTCCATGGACTTTGTAGGCCATAAGCAAGGTCCACCACACCATTGAGACACATTCAAGTGGAATTTCCTTGATTAATTTCACTGCCTCATCCAGGCATCCAGCGTGACCAAGAAGGTCCACCATGAAGGCATAATGTTTCACTCTTGGAATGATGCCATAATCTTGACTCATAGAGTGAAAGTACTCACGTCCTTTTTTCACTAGGCCATCTTCCCTGCATGCAGATAAAACATCCACTAAGGTAATATGGTCTTCCCTCATTCCATAATGTCTCATTTCTTCAAAGAGTTTGAAGACCTCATTGGTATACCCATGCATGGTGTATCATGATATCATTGAATTTCTTGAGGCCAAGTCCCTTTTATGCATATTGTCAAACACTTCACGTGCCTTCTGGATGCTCCCACATTTTGCATACATGTCTAGCAGGGAATTCATCACACATCCATCTACCAAAAATCCATTTCTAATTACCTTTTCATGGATCTCCATACCTTGTTCCAGAGCTGCCAAGTTTACACATGCAGGGAGAACGTTGGCCATGGTTTTTGAGTCGGGTTTCACACCTGCTAATTGATTTTTTTGATAGAGCCTCAGGGCATCCTCGCCACGCCCATTCTGTTCAAACCCCTGTAATCATGGTTTTCCATGAGAAATAATCTCTATGAGGCATTGCGTCAAACAATTCGTGCGCTCTCTCTATGCTCCCACATTTGGCATGCATATCAACAAGGGCAGTCCCAACAAACACATCTTTCTCAAATCCAGTTTTAATAATGTGGGCATGAACCTCCTTGCCACATATTTGTTGAGTGAACCAAATTTCTCCCAGTCTAGACCTTTCTCCATTATCTTCCACTTTCCCTCTTAGAAGTTGTAAACGAATGTCAGCGACTGAGAGGAAGACAAGACGACGAGTTTGCAAACGTCGTTTTTTTTTTCGATCGAAGGCAATTCCCCGCGACTCCATTCCCTACAAAATTCTTCGGAAATTCGGAAAGTCCAACACTCCCGAGGAAACATAGGGTTGACTTCCAACCAGGTAGACGTCCGTTGATCGTCTTAAAACATAAGAACCCATCACCGGAAAAAACTAGATCCGCCACCTCTGATTTTTGCACATCACACAATCTTGGCATGGACGTGGATACGGTTTCCTTCTCTTCTAAATAGAAATAAGCTGCCACAGTACTCGTATGTTCGCCAACGCAAGGAACGAACAATGAAGTTATGGTGAGTGTGCGGAAGGCGGTCATGCTCAATGGAAAAGGAGGGCTCTGAGAATAATGATAAAAATACTTGCAGTTCAATCACAGTCTGCATAAATTCTCTGCAGAAGCCCTTGCTGCAACCTAAAACTTGCAGTTCATTGAGAAACTTATCCCACGAATTCTCTGTTCTTATTCCCTTTTCCTTCTCCGCGAAACTTCTCCACAAAGTATCTGAGCAACTAACAACGCCCAATTTACACCACCAAAAAAAAACATGTAACGTTTGAGTATACACCACTTCGTTTAGCGCAGAACTTCATGCATCTGAGTGTAGTGTGAAAATTCTCAACATTTGTAACAATACATAGAATCTGTTCATTCACTTGGCAACCATTCAGACTTTTCACGGTATGTTCGTCCACATTGTACAACACTGATTCCTGTGAAATGTCCAGGTCCTTCACACGTTGATTACAACCCTATGATGGACAAACAATCTATTGCATACATAGCAATAATTCACTCACTCAGATTATCTACTCTCATAGGTCCCATTTCCTTTCCATTTCCCTAGGCCCTCTTGTGAGGGATTTAGGCACAAACCTGCTCTAATACCATGTTGGCTATTCAAGAGAGATGATATTGTATATTCTTTTATTATTATTTAATATGCAAAAAGATCACAATTGAAAGATAGATATCGACATAACAACAAGATATATCCTTAGGTAAACCCTTAAGGGGGAGTAAACCCTACAAACTTTCTTCAGTATAGATTCCTCCAACATGTACAATGTCATACAATATTCTTTCATGAAATCAAAACCAAAGAGACCTAGACACGAACAAAGAATAGCCTCGTAGATAAGTGTGCACTACTCTCTTGTACTTATGTTCAATGAGTAATCAAAATAACTCGATATAACATTTATTTATATTCTAGAAGACCTAAAATACATGACTTATCAAAAAACCCTTTCATAATTACACTAAGGAATAACTAGTACAATTACACTTAAGAATAACTTCCGAAATTACATAAAATCTCAACACAAAGAAGGGGGTCCATTCTCTTGGATTGTGCATGCTAGAAAGAAGAGAGATGGTGTAATTTGGATTGTTGTGTGCTAATAAACATGTGAGATATTGAGTGTTGACTGGTTTGGGAAGCTGAGTGACACCCTAGAACCATCATTGTGGATTCATAGCCCTGGCTCGGGGGTGACCTTCTTTTGAGACTTGGAACAACATCGTCTATGGTTGGGTGGAACGTCCTTGGTATGCAGCCAATTGGTGATTGATTTAATAAATATAAGTGCTCTCTCAAAAAGGTCCACCAAAGTGGCTCATAAAGACACTTGAAAGTGTTCATCCTGAAGAGGTCAGAAAGACAAGAACCAAAATATCCACAAGACAAGATGGAGGTAAGGTAGATAATTCAAATTCAAGTGATGTAGATGATATGGATATTTCATATGATTTTGAATCGAACTTATATACTAACTTTGAACCAACTTCCTTTGAAGAATATGCTTCTCATGATGAGTGGAAATAAACCATGCAAAAGGAGTATGATTCTCGCATCAATAATGGGATGTGGAAGTTGGAGGACCCTCCATTCAGAACCAAACCAATTGGCTACCAGTGTCTCTTCAAGAACAAGTACAAATCATATGGCTCACTTGACAAGCACAAATAAAGGGTCATGGAGAAATGATTTGCACAAAAAGAAGGTATTGATTATGAGGAAACTTTTTCCCCCACAACAAAATGGGCTACCATTCATACTCTATTTTCCTTGACAACACAAGATGGATGGAAAGTTCATCAAATGGATGTGAATATTGCTTTCTTGAATGGAGACTTGAAATATAATGTCTTCATGTCTCAGCCAAAATGTTTTGTTGTGAAGGGACAAAAACATAAAGTATGCAAGCTCATCAAATCCTTATATGACATGAAACAAGCACCATGAGCCTAGTACGAAAAGCTAATTGAGAATCTTATGAAATTGCATTTCAAGCATTTTAATCTTGATGATGCAACTTTGTTTTTCAAGAAATTTGGAAAAATTATGGTATATCTTGTAGTGTATGTAGATGATCTTGATAACAGGGAAGAATGAAATCTATATTGCAACTATAAAGAAAGAGTTGAAGAAAGGCTTTGAGATGAAAGGTTAGGGACATCATCATTACTACTTGGGAATTGAAGTGATTCAAAATCTAAAGTACATATTCATCTACTAAAAGAAGAACATTGGATAATTGTCAAACAAATTTGGCATGGATAAGTGTAACCCTCTCTCTACTCCAATGGAACAAAATCTAAAACTCACATCAAAATAAGGAAATGAATTTGAGGATGCAACCAAGTACAGACAACTTATGGGAAGTCTTATCTACCTTACCACCACCAGACCAAATATTTCATTTGTTGTTTGGATTATTTTTTTGTTATTGTAAAGGAAATTGGTTTGTTGCAAAAAGAGTTCTAAAATACTTGAATGGAACTCAAGATTTTGGACTCCAATATTCTAAAGTGAATGACTTCAAACTGATTGGATATTTTGATTCAAAGTTTGTTGGGGATAAGTAAAATGGAGTGTCAACTTCATGTTATCTCATGAGTCTTGGATCAACAATTGTCTCTTGGAGATCATGCAAACAATTAGTTCCAGTAGATTCCACAACAGAGGTATGTGGTAGTAGTAAAAGCAATAAAGGAGATTGTGTGGCTCAGGAAAATAGTTGAATATTTGTAGGAGAAATTAGTGAAATCTACTCATCTTCTAGTTAACAATACTTTTGCAATCAAGTTGACCAATAATCCCATATTCCATGATCTAAATAAGCACATAAACACAAAGTACCACTTGATTTGATATCATGTAGAGGCCAAGACTATTCACTTGAGACATTCTTCCATGAATTAGCAAATTGCGAACATCTTCACCAAAGCACTTGGAAGAGAAAATTTTGAAAAATTCAAAATGATGCTTGGACTCAAAAACACCCCTTCATATAAGAGAGGGGGGGGCGGGGGTATGTTAGATACCTAATCCTCGTGATTATAGTATTTTGTAAATATTATTGTAAATAATATTTAGGAGAAACATGAAGAGGTGTACGTGAATACAAAGAGTCATTTGGACCTCTTGGAAGATGAAACAAAAGATAATTTTGTATTGTATTTATGAATATTTCGTGTTAATGCAATTCATTTGTGGAGTTACTCATTCTCTCTACCCATACCTACCCTGAAAAAACAAAAGACAATTGAAAGGAGGGAAATATAAAAACACACAAAGATTCATTGTTCAGCCTTGAGTGGGCCCTACACAAAGCTTCTTCAGGGAACCTATAAAGACTACCAAGAGCAAGAGATATAAAAATAAACTTTATGCATTAATATATCAATTCATGAAAACAATTCATCCTCCACAAGTTTGATTATGTTATGCAACAAGCACCTAAATTGCACAAAAAGAGAAAGAGAAGTGACTACATGCCTTAAGAATGATTGAGAATAATTAATGTGAATCCTCTTTGACAAGGAAACCTCCTTTATGTACAAGAAGATATTGTTTCTAAAACTAGGTCTCCTTGGTATATATAGGATACAAAGGGTACAATTACAACTAAAGAGTCTAGTTGGAAACATAATATAACAATAAAAATCTAATAACTCAATATCTTGGGATATATCTAGGGCTTAAAACAGGGTTTTATCTAGGGATTAACATGCCTCTCCTATTCAAACAAGTGTTTCCATTAACAATTGATTAGTTGTGAATGTTTATTCATGAAGAACTCATCTTCCCATGTCACCTCTTATACTAGTATTTCTTCCACTTGATGAGGTACTTAGTAATTAATTGATTTTGTAGCCTCTCAATCCGTATTTCAAGGATTTTTTCCAATTCGAATATGATTTTCCATTCTTCATTAATATCTATTAAAATAATTTGAACTCAAATCTTTTCACGTTTTTCCTTCTTTAAGAAAGAAACATGGAAGACTGGATGTACATGTGAAGATAGAGGCAACTCCAATTCTTAATCCATACTTCTAATCCTCTGCAACACATTATAGGGACCATAGTACTGGGGTGCTAATTTATCATCCTTATTTTATTGCTAGAGGGACATCTACTTGTATGGTTGTAGCCTCAAAAATACACAATCCCCCACTTCAAATTCCCTTTCACTACAATGTTGATCTACTGGTTGTCTCATCCGGAGGAGAATGAAGCAGCGATCAGCCTAAAGTCTCGAAGTGTCGAAGTCACTTATGATCATTTATCATGCAGGAGGATATGTGTCAACGGATCATGAACTCCGGGTGAAACTACTCCGGGAAAACACGAAGGAGAAAGGTTGGAAAATAGAAATTTCTGAACCCTGAATACCCAAAGGGATTTTGACCGTTGATCTGAAAGGGACATGTGTCAGTGGATTGTCATCTCTGGGAAAAAGAAAAGGAAGGTTAAAAGGTTGGAAAGTTGAGATTTCTGAACCCCGAATACCCAAAGGGATTGTGACCGTTGATCTGAAAGGGACACGCGTTAGTGGATTTTCAACTCCGGGAAAAAGCAAAGGAAGATTGAAATGTTGGAAAGTTGAGATTTTCGAACCTTGAATACCCGAACGGATTGTGACCGTTGATCCAAAAGGGACACGCGTCAGTGGATTTTCAGATCTGGGAAAAAGAAAAGGAAGGTTGAAAGGTTGGAAACTTGAGATTTTCGAACCCCGAATACCCAAAGAGATTGTGATTGTTGATTTGAGAAGACCACGCATCGTTAGATCGTGGACTCTAGGTGAAATTATTCGGGAGCAAGCGAAGTTTGAGAATCGAGACTCCCAAAGCCCAAAAGTAGAAATTGATCTCGTCCATTGGTTTGGAGGGCCACATGTCACTTGGTCATTGAGACTAAGGATCGTGTGTGGATGGAGGAAATAAGGTAGGAAAAGACAATAGATCAGAGTCGTTGATCGAGGAGCACCATCAAGATCATGAGATCAATGGTCCCATCGCATTAAGAGGCTAGAACATAATCGGGTCTTAATTTTTCTTGAGTGGGTTGTAATCGAAACCACGTTTTTTTAGAAAGAACGTGTGGAGGCTCATAGTGAATTGTGGGGCAAAAAGCAGGTTTCCCTCAAACTGCCTATGGATGTTCCTACAATCCCATAGTCACGTGAAGTTCATAGCCCAATGTCATATCGTGAAACGGAGCTAGCGCTCACTAGACCGAGATCGGGAAGTGCCTTTTGAATAGGCATTTGGTCACTGGCGGTGGTCACGTGAAGGAAGAGGCTTAGAAGCCAAAGAAGCCAAAGACGATTGGATGTAACTGACAGAGAAGACGAAGAATTGTGACTACCAAAGAAGCCGAGGAATCTCAGGAAAATGGCCTCTAATGATGAACACTATCATCATAACCACCAGAGAAGACGGAGAGTTTCTATGATGATCATGTAGAGGACTCAACGTGTAAAAGATATGCAGAACAGAAAAGAGGGTGTTGATTTGATTGGAAGCCATGTTGTGGGGAGGATGAGACACAGTGAACAACCTGAAGGGAAGAACAGTGGCGCAGTGAAGAGCATGTGAAGGCATAGCGCATAGAATGGACATGGTGCACAGAACATAAAATGAAAAATAAAATAAAGCATAAAGAAGTGAGCATGAGGACACTAATGCAGACAGAGCAGATCAGTTTAGCAGAATAGTGATTAGACTGGTAAGCCATTGATGAACATTGTATCACTGTAATAAATTTTAGTAAGCAAATATTTATATTTCAGGGTGGTGCTAGGGAGGACTATTGTCCTCAGAGTTTCAAGTGGGTGCTTTAACACAGGGAGTTGAAGCTTCCATCTAGTTGCAGCCAGAAAAATCAAGGTGGTAGGGTGATGCAAGGGAGAACTATTTTTCTCTGTTATATAGGTTGGTGCCTGTGTGACTAGAAGTTGTTGCTTCCATCCAGTTGGTGTTGGAACACTCATAGAGTCGGTGCTTCCTTCTATTGGGTGCTAGAGAAATCAAAGAGTTGGTTCTCTCAGCAAGTTGTTTCTTGTAAAACAAAGGTGGTAGCCTCAAAAGGAGTTGGTGCTCATAAGAATGATAATGTACTAAAAATAAAGACTACTTATCATATCAAGAAGAAGAGGTTTTTTCCCTTTATGGGTTTCCTCGGGAAATATCTGTCTATGTATATTTCATGTGTGTGATTTATGTTGAATATTCTATTGCTCACTTCCCTACATTATTGTGATCATCATTGAGTGTTCTGTAAAGAGTTTAAAATGGGCATAATTGGTTAAGAATAGTGACAACTAATTCACCCCCCCTCTCATTTGTTCAACAATTGGTATTAGAGTGGGTTCCTTTTATCTAAGGGTATATCCTAGAGCTTAAACATGACTAGCCATGAAGGAACTTGAACCAATAAGGCCCCCTGTTCAATGGAACAAACTTTTCCTTCTGGAAAGTTAGGATGAGAACCTACATAATGGCTTTAGGTGCAGATGTCTGGGATGTGGTAGAGACCAGTTATGTAAAGCCAGTTATACTAGCTTCTAAGGATGGCAAGCTAGAATTAAGCTTCAATGCTAAGGCTATGAATGTTATTCTGAGTGGGCTTGCAGAAAAAGAATTTGTAAAATTTATGCACTTTGAATATGCCAAAGAAATGTGGGACAAACTCATTAGCAGTTATGAAGGTAATGAGAAGGTAAAGGATGTCAAGCTTCAAACCTATAAATATGTCAAGTTTGAACAGATAAATATGAAAGAAGATGAAATTGTTTGGAAGTACTTTCTAAGAGTTGAAGAACTAGTAAATGCAATGATAGGACTTGGTGAAAAAATTGAGGATGTCTCTTTAGTTCAGAAAATTTTGAGATCTCTGCCAAATAGGTTCAACCCAAAGGTCTCTTCTATAGAAGAACTTAATGATCTAAAATCTTTGCCTATTGACCAACTCATAGGAAATCTGATTTCTTATGAAATGAGGATAGGTAAAGATAAACCCACCTCTAGAGAAGCACCATTTAAAGCAGATGAGAATGAGGATTCTGAGCCTGATGAAATTGAAGAAAAAATTGTGAGAAGACTAAAGAAAGGATCAGGCAAGTACCAAGGTAAGTTGCCCTTCAAATACTTTAACTATGGAAAGATAGGTCACTTTGTATCTAAGTGTCCACACAAGAAGTAGGATTAGAATTCTGAAGGTGAAAAGAAGTACAAACCCAAGAGATTTGGTAAAAAGAAAAGTTTATGTGTAAACAATGATGACTCTTCAGAAGACACAGATAGTGACTCTTCCTGTGAAGATAAGGTTAATGACTTTATGCTTATGGCCAAATAGGATTATGATAATAAAAGCACAGGAAGTTATGTTAATGATGAAGAAGTTGTGGTTGATATGGAAGGTGAACTAATCAGTGCTTTAGAAGAGATTGGCAGACTCGGAATTAAGAAGAGAAAACAAAAATAGGTGTTGATGCAGTTTGAAAAGAATGGTAAAAAACCTGATGAAGACTTTTCCCTTCTAAAAGTGGAGTTAGAAGAGGCAAAGAAAATAGAGGACATTCTGAAACAGCAGTCATCAAAAAAGAAGGCAAGATGTGAAGCCTTGGAAGAAGAGGTAGTAAAAACCAGAAAGGAGATGGAGAAGTTTAAAGCATTATATCTCCAAAATATTCCAAGCATTAAAGCCTCAACAGAACTAAATGACATTCTAAGAAAACAAATATCTCCCTTGTTGAATATTGGTTTAGGTTATGCAAATGGTTCAAGCAACAATCAGCCAAAAAGCAAAGAGCCAGTAAAGATGATCAATTTCCAAGTCAACAGACAATCAGACCATGTGAGTACTATGCCACCAAAAGATAATCAAGACAAGATGATCCCTAATAAAAAACAAAGATATCAGAAGATGTAGCAACAAATGCCAAGAAGGAGGCCATCCTTCAGGTACCAAAATTTCTTCCATGGTTATTGTTTTTACTATTCTAGTTTTGGTCATAAGATTGCAAAAGGTCAAATTAAGCTTAGAGACATGAAACTGAGGAGGTCAAGAAATAAATAATCTTTGCAACATAGAACTAAGAAGCCAATGAGTAGACAACGTATCACCAATCACTTTGACGTATTGAACAATGAGTTTGAATGTTATAACTGTCATAACTTCGGCCACAAAGTTGCAAATTGTCATCTGAAGAATTACAAGGCAGATCCAAGGATAAATCCCTTAGCTAGAAATGCCAGCACATGGAAAAAGAAATATAGTGAAAAATGTGGTCTAGTGCTTTCAGCTCAAAAACAAAAAGACCCCTGGTATATAGACAGTGGATGTTCCAAGCACATGACTGGAGACAAGGATAAGTTTTTGTCTATAAGTAAAAGAAAAACAGGAAATGTAACCTTTGGAAATGATGAACTAGGTAAAATCAAGGGTAAAGGGATGGTGAGTTTGAGTAATAGTAAAGGAAAAGCCCAGGATGTTCTCCTTGTAGATGGGCTGAAACATAATTTTCTCAGTGTAATTCAAATGTGTGACAGAGGATGTGAAGTGGTGTTCACTTCCAAATATTGTAAGATAAAGTCTGTAAACTCAGGACAAGTGGTGGCTAAAGGCATAAGGACAGATAATAATTTATATGTGTTGAAAGAAGATAGAGAAGAGTGTCATCTAAGAAAACATGATGAAATTTGGTTATGGCATAGGAGACTTGGACATATAAACTTTGACCACTTAATCAAGCTCAAAAATATTGAGGCAGTAAAATATCTTCCAAGAATATCAAAGCCACAAGATTTTGTGTGTAAACCCTTCCAAGTAGGAAAGATAACCAGGACACAGTTTAAATCCAAGAGCTCTACTTCAACAGAGAAACCACTCCAATTAGTTCATATGGATTTATGTGGACCATCAAGACAGGAAGGCACGGGGAAGGAAATCTACTTTATTTTGATCATTGATGATTACTCTAGACTCACTTGGGTTTCTTTTCTTAAAGAAAAAGCTAAAGCATTCGATAAATTTAAAATATTTAAGGCTTTAACTGAAAATCAAACAGGAAACATGTTAAAGGCAGTAAGATCAAACAGAGGAGGAGAATTTATGTCAAGTGATTTCAAGGAATTATGTGATAAACATGGGATCAAGAGAGAATACACAATCCCAGGAACTCCACAACAAAATGGAGTAGTTGAGAGGCAAAACAAAACAGTTCAGCAAATGGCCAGGTCAATGATGAATGAGAAGAACATTGGTCAAACTTACTGGGTAGAAGCAATACACATAGCAGTGCATATTCTTAACAAAGCCCACCTCAGACCACATAGTGACAAGACACCTTATGAACTATGGTATGGAAGACATGATTCAATCAAACACTTCAAAGTCTTTGGGAGTAAGTGCTACATAAAGAATAATAATGAAAACCTTGGCAAGTATGATGACAAGGTTGATGAAGGCATATTCTTAGGATATGCTACCAATAGTAAAGGATATAGATGATTTAATAAAAGATTGCATAAATTAGTTGATTGCATTGATTTAAATGTTGATGAAGGAGACCCAATAAGAGAGGTGAGCAATATTAAGTCTACTACAGAGGACATAGTTGAAAATGGAGATGAATAGGTCCAAGAATCAGATGGAGAAGAGACACCCAGACAAGAAGAGTCAGGACAATAATCAACATCAAATCCTTCCTCCAGAATAACTTAAAAGAATCATCCTGAAAGTCAGATTATTGGTGAGAAAGACAAAGGTGTACAAACCAGGAGAAGGATAATCAAAGACACCGAGAAATCACATACATCTTTCATATCCATGGTGGAACCCAAGAACTTTAATGAATCCAGTAAAGATGTAAATTGATTAAAATCAATGAATGAGGAACTGGACCAGATTGAAAAGAATGACACTTGGGAACTCGTTCCTAGGCCAGCAAATAAAAATGTAATAGGATCAAAATGGGTCTACAAAAATAAGATAAATGAGAAATGAAATATTGTAAGAAATAAGACTAGATTGGTCTGCAAAGGATATGCTCAAATAGAAGGACTGGATTTTGATGAAACATTTGCGCCCGTAGCAAGATTAGAAGCTATCATAATGTTTCTTTCCTATGCTTCTCATAAATAGTTTAAAATCTATCAAATGGATGTCAAGTTAGCTTTTCTAAATGGATATCTAAAAGAAGAAGTATATATGGAACAACCAGAGGGTTTCCAACTATCAGATAACCCTGAGTTTGTCTACAAGATGAAGAAATCCTTATATGGGTTGAAACAAGCTCCTTATGCTTGGTATTACAGACTGGATAAGTATCTTCAAGACAAAGGTTTCAAGAGAGGAACATTTGACAACAATCTATATATCAAAACAAAGGGTAATGATTTGCTCATTGTGTTGGTCTATTTAGATGACATCATCTTCGGAAGCAATAATGCCTCATTGGTACAATGGTTTGCTTCTGCTATGCAGTCTGAATTTGAAATGTCTATGATAGGGGAACTGTCATTTTTTATTCGTATGAAAATTACTCAGAAGTCTGAAGGAATATTTCTTTCTCAGGAAAAATATCTAAGAGAAATGTTGAAAAGGTTTCAAATGGAAGAATCTACACCTATGGTGTCTAGATGCAAGTTAAGAAAGGATGATGACTCACCTGATGTTGACCAGATTTCATATAGGTCTATGATAGGCATCCTATTTTACATCACAACATCTCATCCAGACATAATGCATGTTGTTGGAATGGTAGGAAGGTATCAAGCTGCACCTAAACAAATTCATGTTTTAGTTGTCAAAAGAATATTTAGATACTTGAAAGGAACAATGAACTATGGCCTATGGTATCCTAGGAATCAAAATTTTCAACTATCATTCTATTCAGATGTTTATTTGGCTAACTGTGTGGATGAAAGGAAAAGTACGAGTGGAGGTGCATTTTTCTTAGGAGATTCCCTTGTAGCATGGTTGAGAAAGAAGCAAGGTTCCATTTCCTTATCAACTACAGAAGTTGAATACATTGCAGCTACCACTTGTTGTACCCAAGTATTGTGGATGAATCAAACACTTGCATACTTGGAGGTAAAATATACTGCATCGATCCCAATTCATTGTGATAATATCAGTGCAATTACTGTGTCAAAGAACCTTGTGTTTCACTCCAAGACCAAGCATATACCCATCAAGTATCACTTCTTGAGGGAACATGTGACCAACATTGTTGTTTCTTTGCGTTATATTCCATCCAAAGATCAGATTGTTGATATATTCACTACCGCTTGTAAAAGCTCAGTTTGAGTATCTACACCAGAAGTTGGGTGTGACCCCGTTATCAAGCTAAATAGTCCATCCTGTCATGGAGAGTATGTATTGGTTGAATATCTGATACTTCTGAAAAGTACTGCAACAGCTCAGGGGGAGCATGTTTTATTTGACATTGATGTCAAAGGGGGAGAAAAATATGTTGTTTGGATGCTACAGTTGGAGGTCCAAGAAGAATAGTGCAGCCTTTAAGAGTTTCCATCAATGCCAAAGGGGGAGATTGTTGGCATATTTTACAGGAAGAGTGTGCTTGTCATTGATGGAAAGAACAGCAGTGAAACAAACCTTCTAAGTCAGAGAGATCAGAAGCTTAGGAGGAAGAGCGACAGTGGTCATTGGATCACTAATCCTGAATACCCGATGACGATTATATCAGTGTTCAGTGACCAGAGGAAGTGCAGAGGTGAAGTATAGATCTGATCCATTAGATCTGAGCATCGAGGATCAATAGTTGTTGGATCCATAAATAAATTCACGAAGTTTAATCCATTTTATGAGCGTAGGAGAGCGGACTTGTCAAAGTCCCAAAGTAAGCAGGGACTTTGCATCGTCAAGACTGATAGGTGGCACACGATCCACAGCTCTAGAAAAAATCACTTCAAGAATTTTCAGTTTGAGATCTGAAATCACCGAAGTCCGTAGAGTTGGAGAGCCGGAGTAAACATCAGTCGTCAGATCATTTTAAAGTGGAAGGAAAGGATAAGCTAGAAAAGAAGCATCGCAGAAAGATCGATTCGTCAATCTAAGAACATGATCGATGAACAACATTTAGTTCGAGTCTAAAAGTTGCGAGGAGGTTATTGTTCGGGGATTCTCACTTTGGAAGAATTGGCAACTTGAAAAGTTGAAATACCTGAAGTCCCGAAGTTAATAAGGATCCATGTCAGCAAGACTACGTTAGCAAGGACACGTGGCATAATCAGACAATGACAAGTGTCAAGTTGATTCGGCATTTCAGGTACGTGCAAATCACAAATCTGAGTGACACATGGCAGCTACTAGGCTCATGACACGCCATCAAGTGACGTAAGTAAGTGACGTCACTCTGAGAGTTTTACTTCAGGATATTTACAACTAGCACTTGCCCAAAGTTCTGAAGTCCCGAAGTGGACATAAGTCGTTCGATCTGAAGAACACTTCGGGTGCATCCTCAACCATTGATCTAGTATAGTGGAAGGACAATGTAAGTGGAAGTGCTAACTAATAGTAAGAGGTATCCACCGCCTATGAATTATTCAATAGGTGACCACTCCAAAGGAGAATGAAGCAGCAATCAGCCTAAAGTCCCGAAGTGTCAAAGTCACTTATGATCGTTGATCATGCAGGAGGGTACGTGTCAACGGATCGTGAACTCCAGATGAAACTACTTCGGGAAAATGCGAAGGAGAAAGGTTGGAAAGTTGAGATTTCTGAACCCCAAAGGGATTGTGACCGTTGATCCAAAAGGGACATGCATCAGTGGATTGTCAGCTACTGGAAAAAGGAAAGGAAGGTTGAAAGGTTGGAAAGTTGAGATTTTCGAACCCCGAATACCCGAAGGGATTGTGACCGTTGATCTGAAAGGGACACGCATCAGTGGATTTTTAGCTACGGGAAAAAACAAAGGAAGGTTGAAAGGTTGGAAATTTGAGATTTCCAAACCCCAAATACCCGAAGGGATTGTGACCGTTGATCCGAAAGGGACACGCGTCAATGGATTGTTAGCTCTCGGAAAAAGAAAAGGAAGTTTGAAAGGTTGGAAAGTTGAGATTTCTGAACCCCGAATACCCGAAGGGATTGTGACCGTTAATTCGAGAATACCACGCGTCGTTAGATCATGGACTCTGGGTGAAATGCTTCGGAAGCAAGTGGAGTTTGAGAATCGAGGCTCCCGAAGATCGAAAGGCGAAATCGATCTCTTCCATTGGTTTGGAGGGCCACATGTCACTTGCTTGTTGAGACTAAGGATCGTGTGTGGACGGAGGAAAGAAGGAAGGAAAATACAATAGATCGGAGTTGTTAATTGAGGAGCACCGTCAAGATAATGATATCAACGGTCCCATTGCATTCTGGGGCCAGAACATGCTTGGGTCTTAATTTTTCTTGAGCAGGCTGCAATCGAAACCACGGTTTTTTAGAAAGGACGCGTGGAGGTTCGTAGTGAATTGAGGGGAAAAAAGTGGGTTTCCCTCAAACCATCTATGGATGCGCCTACAATCGCATGGTCAAGTGAAGTTCGTATCCCAAGGTCATATCGTGAAACTGAGCTAGCACTCACTAGACCGAGATCGGGAAGCGCCTTTTGAATAGGCATTTGGTCATTGCCGGTGGGCACATGAAGGAAGAGGCTTAGAAGCCAAAGAAGCAAAATACGACTGGATGTAACTGACAGAGAAGATGAAGAGTTGCAACTACCAGAGAAGCCGAGGAATCTCAGGAAAACAACCTCTGATGATGAACACATTCATCATAACCGCCAGAGAAGATGAAGATTTTCTATGATGATCATGCAGAGGACTCTTCGTGTAAAAGATATGTAGAACAGAGAAGAGGGTGTTTATTTAATTGGAATCCACGCTATGGGGAGTATGAGACACAGTGAGAAACCTGAAGGGAAGAACAATGGCACAGTGAAGAGCACGCGGAGGCATAGCGCATAGAATGGACATCGCGCACAAAGCATAAAATGCAGAAGAATAGAAAGCGCAAAGAAGTGAGCAAGAGGACACTGATGTAGAAAGAGAAGAGTAGTGTAGCAGAACAGGGATTAAACTGGTAAGCCATTGATGAACATTGTATCACTGTAATAAATTTCAATAAGTAAAGATTTATATTTCAAGGTGGTAGGGTTGTTCTAGGGAGGACTGTTGTCCTCGAAGTTTCAAGTGGGTGCTTGAATGCAGGGAGTTGAAACTTCCATCTGGCTACAGCCAGAAAAATCAGGGTGGTAGGGTGGTGCAAGGGAGAACTATTGTTCTTTTTTATACAGGTTGGTGCCTGTGTGATTGGAATTTGGTGCTTCCATCTAGTTGGTGTCGGAACACTTGGGGATTTGGTGCTTCCTTCTAGTGGGTGCTAGAGAAATTAGAGAGTTGGTTCTCTCAACAAGTTGTTTCTTCTAAAATAGAGGTGGTAGCCTCAAAATGAGTTGGTTCTCATAAGAATGATAATTTACAGAAAATAAAGACTACTTATCATATCAAGAAGAAGAGGTTTTTTCCCTTTATGGGTTTCCTTGGGAAATATATGTCTCTGTATATTTCATGTGTGTGATTGATGTTGATTATTCTATTGCTTACTTCCCTGCATTATTGTGATCATCATTGAGTGTTATGTAAAGATTTTAAAATGGGCATAATTTT
>SNQJ01S0085947.1:0-20192 GCA_010110895.2 Picea sitchensis | reverse complement strand
GTTCAACAAAACCTTCACTTTCCCTCTCAAGGGTGACGTGATGGATGGAGGATGATAAGAATAAAGTTCCATAAATGGGGACATTTTTTATGAAGTATGGAAGGACATGTTGTACTGCCATTTTTTTTTAGGGAAACCACTTGACCCATCGTGCATGCTTATCAGATGAAAAGAAATGAAGATACACTTCAAGACCTTTATTCACAATATCAATTTTCCCATTGGATTGAGGATGGTAAAAGGATTTATGATCCAATTGAGTACCCAAACAAGAAAATAATTTAGTCCAAAAATTGCCAATGAAAATTGGATCTATATCACTTACAATAATTTTGGGGATTCCATGTAGCTTCTAAATTGTTTCCACAAATGTTGTAGCTAATGTACTTGCTCTAAAAATATGATAAAGAGAGAAAAAATGGGCATATTTTGTGAGTTGATCCACCATGACCATGATGACATTATTTCCATTGGACTTGGGTAGACCTATAATAAAATAAATTGAGACATCTTCCCAATATTGACTTTGTGTGGCTAATGGTCATAGGAGACCTGAGGTGATTGTCTCTCCCTAATTTTGTTGGAAAACCAAACATTCAACCACAAAATTTTGAACATCAGTTTTAATACCTTCCCAATAAAATCTTGCTTGATCCTATGGAAAGTTTCATGAATCCTAAATGTCCTCCTATAAGAAAAGTGTGCAATTCCAAAAGGACCTTCTATTTGAGTTGGGAATTATCACATAAATATAGGTGATGTTAATACCACAGTGAATCATTCTTCCACAAAAAATTATCTAATGCACTTGGATCCTCTTGTGGTTGTTGAATGATATTGCATATATTTTGATAGTGTTTCCATTATATCCTTGTTTCTTCCACCCAATCAGATTGTGGAATGGAAATAGCACAAACTAAGCCCTCAGTGTCTTCTTCTTTCCCTGAGAGTCCATCTTCCACCACATTTTGTTTTCCTTTTTTATAGATAATTTTAAATTCATAACCTAGCATCTTTGTAACCCATTTTTATTTCTCTTCTGAAAATAATTGTTGTTCCAAGAAGTAATTCAAACTATCATGATTTTTTTTTACCTTGAAGTGTCTTCCTATTAGGTAGGGTGACATTTATTAGCTACATGCAATATGGACAACATTTCCTTTTCATAAATGTGTTTGAGTAAGTTAGTTTATTTAAGTTGATGTCTCTTAAAGGAAAGGGGCATTCCTTGTTGTATCAAAAATGAAACAATTGCATTACCTGAGGCATCACAATCCACAATAAAATAAAAATTGTGAAGTCAGGTGTGGCTAGGATTGGACTTGTACACATGGCCTCCTTAAGTTTTTCAAAATATTTGGTTTCTTCCTGAGTCCAAGGAAATGCCTCATTTTTTAATAAAGATGTTAGAGATGCTACTCTTTGACCATAGTTCTTGAAAAACTAGTGGTAATATCCCATCAATCCTAAGAATCCTTTAATATTATTTAAGGTTTTGGGAATTGGTTATTCCATCATAGCTTTAATTTTGTTTGGGTCCACTTTGAAACTTTCATGAGATACAATATGACCCAAATATTCCACTTCTTGAACCCCAAAGGCACACTTGGAAATATTTCCATAGAGTTGTTTATCTTCCAATAGTTCTAAGACCATATCAACATGTTGTACATGATCTTCCCAAGATTTTTTCTAGATTATTTTATCATCAAAACATTCTAACACAAATTTTCTAAAGAAGGGTTTGAAAATAGAATTCATCAAGCTTTGAAATGTTGAAGGTGCATTAGTAAGGCCAAATGGAATCACCAAGAACTCATAATTACCTTCATGTGTTCTAAACTTTTTTTTGGGGATGTCTTCTTGCCTCATTCTAATTTGATGATATCTAGAATGGAGATATGTTATGATAAAAAACTCTATGGAAAGGGGTAAACCACAACAAACAAAACGAAACCCAAAAATCAACTCTAAACTCAAGTATACTAGATAAATAGAAATTCTAACAAGAGAAAGTTAAGATCCTACCTCGTCTAAACGTTCGAAGAAGACCTCAGTTGAGCTCATGACCAAAATCTTGATGCCTGCAACTTGTCCTCAACAATCACGATATACAAGCATATAGAGATTATATAGAAAGTTAGCATATAAACTAGCATAATCCATTGAAATGTATGAAAAATATGCCCATTGAAAGTAATGTGAATATTTTCAACATATAATTGGATGAGAAAAGAGTATTTCTATCAATGTAATCAACAGAAGTACATAAGTGAAAAACTTATGTAACTACACATACCGGAACCAAGAAACTAAGTCCCTCCAATTGTGCCTTCACCACTTTAATCCTCCACAAATGCAAGCTCACAAGTAATAGGATTCAATGAGGTTCTCCATCTCAACATAGGAAGATCTTGGGGGATGAACACAAAGAGTTCATACTTTGAAGGACAAAGGGATGCAGACTCAATATGAAGTGAAATTTCTCCAGAGTTTCTTTGCCCTCAATGATGTGTGTGTCCAAAGGCTTGTATGTGGCTCAATTTATAGCCTCCAAATGGAATTGAAGGGTCGAGCCAGAGCGTTTCAATTATATGGAAGGTCAAGGATCATGGATCTCGTGACATGGCATGGAAACCTGACATATTTGTAATTTTTGACTATAAAACCCAATGTACGCGGGTTGTAATGGAGAAACCTACGTTTACGCAAGATTTCTAACTGTAGGTCACGTATATGGACAAAAATATGTATTTTTAGCTCTGGAGTGAACAAAAAGGGGAATTTAAGTCTGTAGAGGGAAATGGAAGGCCATTAAAGCAAGATGCATGGAGTGTGGAGTGTGGGAAAAATTTCTATAATAGATGCTCCCTAATGTGTGTGGTCAAAGAAGAAAATGTGATGACCGAAATACATTGTAATTCCCAGAAGTGGAGTAATGAGGACTCAACTGGAAAAACTAGTTACTCGTGAGAATATTACAATTCATATTGACTTTGTACACATGGATACCAAACTAAATTACACTGCAGTTCCATATGGATATATATCAAATAGTTTTTCATGGCCATGAATAGGAAATACAATGTGGACACATGCCATAGGTTGTCATAGTCACGAACAAGACACAGTGGAGTCCAGTCTCAAGATCAACTGAAGATATTTGTATACAATGGAGTACAATCTGATCTTCCACGATCATTGAAGTCATACAGGTATTGGTTCAATGAAAGACAACAACAAATATGAGATATTCTATTATGGACTGGAGGTATTCTACACTATCTACTGAAGTTGCAATTCTACATCATGTGAATAAAGGGGTTGAAGTCGAACACAATGAGACTTCATTTGAGTATCGTTCATTGAGGTATACCGTTAACAAATGTGAGGTGACCCACCAATAATTAAAGTATGTGTCAAAGCACTGAATACATTCAACAAGTGTGAATAAGGGTGTTGAGTTCAAACACTTGAATAATCCATCGATTAGGAGACATTAATGTATTCCCAACTGTCAATGGAGTGAGAGCCTTCCACTAATAACTACAAGCCTCTAGGTACTCATATAATTCTAGATCTTGATTCCAAAATAAATGAGTTGAATTCGATGAAAGGAGACCGACTGAAAGGAGAGAATTAAGGAATCTCTCATCCTCTAGTGTGAGGTGCAAAGAAATAGCTTGATGATTAGGAAGATATCGTATGAATATGATGTTCATGAACCAATGACCATGTGCATCTCTCGTGTGCACCAGATGCAAGTAGTACACAAAAGAGACCCTTTGACTAGCATCCAATGATGAAAACTATCGACAAATGCGAGGAAACCACCAATAGGGTCTAATGGAATCCAAGACATTGCAAGAATCCCAACGTGTGAATAGATTTATTTTTGTTGAACACAAGGGAAACCCCCCAGTTAGTGACTAATGGAAAGATTTCATTTATTGGGTTCAAGGTCACCTACCAAAGATGAAAGTAGGCCCAGGGTGCAAGGTAGGATAACAAATTCATGTGATTTTGAAGTACACTTGTAAGGGGATGGTCAACATGCAAATTCAAGGAGTTATAAGTAATGGCCGACACAGGCTTAGACTTACTTTGAACAAGATCATGAAACAGAGGATTAACCCAAGAAGCATAGACTTAACACTAATAATTGACAAAAGTTTGTGATGTTGGAGGCATCAAAAAACTCTCCATAGGGACTGGAAGAGTAACTAGTCAGAGGAGTATACTCTAAGTAATGAGGTCATCTTCCTAAGGTCATGCTAAACCCAAACCTTTGATGAAATGGACTCAATAATTTGTGCTTCGTTCAAAAGCAACACAACTGTTGTTGATAAGAGATAATATTCTTTTCTTGCCCATCTTTTTTATTTTTTAATAGGAAAAGAAATGTTATGAAATAGGAGAGGAAATGAGTTTCGTGAGTAATAAACTAGTTCCAAGAAGAGGAACATACCAATGTTCAATTCAAGTAAGTGCATGCGGGACATGGACACTCAGGGGGATGTTTCCTCTATGGGTAAAGGGATGTCAAGTTGCAAAATATATAGAGAAGGCTCTTCTTAGATCATGCTGAGGATTGTTGGGGAAAAAGAGATTATAACGAGAAATAAAGAGTCGGTGTTAGGCTCAACAATGCAAGCAGGATAATGGAATGCAATTACAACTTAACTCAAAAAAGTCCTTTTTCATAGATTTAGTCCCCTAGGCCTGAAAAATTATAATATAATACCCAAGAGAACTCTTCTATCCAATGGTGACTAGAGTATTCATTTATTCGTAAGTAGTCTATTTGGTCTAGAAAAGGGTTAAACTTATACCAAAATAGACATCCTTTCAAATCCATTTAACGAGTATGGAAGAGACAAGTTCACTCGACAATATTTTTATTTTCTTGGGAGTCATAAAAGAGATTAACCCTGACTCGGCGGGTGTCCCATAAGTAGTGGTCAGAATTAGATTAAGTAAGATCAATGAGGTTCAAACGCAATGTCATATTGGGACTATAAGAGACTCCCAGACCTATGGAGTAATTTTTGCATGGGCATCGAATGACAAAAGTGTTCTAACTAGGGTACCCATGTTTGGTAAGTATCTACCACTTACTAACGACACTTCTAGTAGCAGCAAGAAGGTTCTGTGTCACTACCAAATGGTTTCATGCCAAGGGAATATGAATCATGGTCATAATATAATGCAAAAATACAAAGCGGAGTGAAAACCTACCCTATATGCAAGTGATGATAAATGCCCTCCGGAGGCACAAACGGGTTGAAGAGTGTTGAAAATCCATGAAACCCTAGACAAAACCACTTGAAAACCAAGTCTTCTACTACTCAATTAGCTCACTTGGTTTCAAAAATGTGAAATACAAGGTAAAACACTATAGAAAATGGATGAAAAAAATTTACAAATAGTAAAAAACATGGCACTTACCATATCATTTGCATTTTTTCACCCACATAGTGCATTTTAGGCCATTTTACCCAAGATATAGCATCAACTATTCCGGGAGCTACAATCGACGGAATTGCAAACCGTCTGGACCAAGTAAGTACTCGTGCTATCCTCTTTGATTTCAATGGTTAAATTTCTAGTTTTAGTGTCCAATTTTTTAGTATAAGAAGTCGTAATATAGAAACTAGGGTGTATGTGGGATGTAGTTCATCGGGTCACATACACGAACTCATGTACATGGGAAAGGTAAATCTTGCACATGTACATGATGCCCTATATGTGACTGTCATAAGGGTAGCCCGCATAAAACTCCGTGAGAAAGTTTTTTGAAGAAAATAACTCAAAAATTGGTGTTTCCTTTGCAGGATGGTGATTGAATGGAGGGAAAGGGAGCATGAAGACAATGATACAATAGTATAAAGAGATGTAAGGGCCCAACAGGCATTGTAGAGATGTGGCATCCATAAGTTTTGGTCCATAAAAGGGATGAGGTCCCAAGTAAGTTTTCTCCTGACACTGATAAACTATTAGGATCCAGAGATCGAGGCATTCAACTTTGATGGGAAACCATTGAGGATTGAATTCAATGATATCTACTTCATAACAAGATTTGTCGCGTCGGGATGAGGTGGTCAATCTCAAATCCTGAGGGGTTGGAGGTGGGTGGACTATGGAGGAGTACATCGCCACCTATTGTATTGCAAGTACATAGAAAGTGGGGAGCCAGCTCCCTATTAGGGACATTGAGAGCCTAAGTCTGGAGATCATCGTCCTAGTTCTCACACGTATATCAGGATCGGCCTCACTACATCAGGTGTCAAGGTCACTCATGTTCTATGTTGTGGAGTTTTTGAGACCCGTGGTTTACGATTGGTGCACCTCACTACTGGCCAATATGAAGAGCCATTTGACAGATTGAAAACTTGGAAGGATGAGGAACTTTGAATTCGCATCCATATTGTGTAGTTTTTTCTTTGAGAGAGTTCCATCTCTGATCTAGAGAGCAGAGATTACTCCACATGATATACGCATTCCAACCATGTCATGGTGGACCAATGTGATGTGGTAGCTAGGAGGTGGTAGGGTGCCAACCCCCTACAACGATGAGTTCTTCCACTAATGGCAACGACAGATCATTGTGATCGTTGACTACCCTTATGAGGGGATAAACTACCGAGGGGATCGAGATATTCGATTGCCACAAGGATCCTCCTTTGGAGATATCGGTGAGCATTGATTTTATATATTTCATTTTTTTTTGTTTTTCAATTTGATAGAGGCAAACAAAAAACACAAATATGTTTGTATGGGATCATGTATTAATGATTATTTATTTGATGCAGATGTAGGTCCACGAATACCAGAGGTATATCCATGACATTAGCACATAGGCCGAGGAGATGAGATGATAGGTGGGGACTCAGAGAGAGTCATCCAAAATGTGCATGGAAACTTGCCTCATTTGACACGCTGGGTTCCTATGGTGCAAGTGGAGGATCTTCCAAAGGTGATGCAGTGACAGGTGGTGGATGTACCATGTGCAATGGTAAGACTCTTCCAGTGTCTCGCAAATGCCATAGTTTTTTATCATGACATGCACCTAGGACCTCAGGCATAGGTGTCATGTTTATATGATGTATTGGTTGTATATGTATTCTAGGGATACAAGCCCCATTGTGTACTATGACACCATATTTTTTGAAATATATATATAAACAATTTTGGTCTTCGACTTTACTTGCATATCTTACAATGGATGTATGAATGTATGTATGTTTATGTTCCTTAGTTATGTGACAAATGTCAATCTAAAATGTAATTATCATATGCACCGGATACATGATTAAAACTTCTAGGTACATGATTATAATTAATAAAATCAAAATGTCGTTATAAAAGTTGTACCCGAAGGAAACATCATAGTAGTGTAGGATCTATGACCTGATAACTATCATTCAATTTACATACAACTAACTAGGAATCTAGGAGAACTTCAAAATATCGAACACCATGTGAAATGGCGTCGTGCAATAGCTCTATAATGGAACTATACTCAACCACATTATTCGTTGATGGCCCTAGACAAATTCCACCTGAAGATACCAGTTGTCCCTTAGGTGAATAGATAACCCAAGCGGAGGAAGGCATGTTCTGAGTATGATGACTGGCACCATTCACAAATCCTAAGAACACCAACGAATTTGTTGACATCTGCCAACCAAGGGAAAATAAATAAGAAAGATGGCGACACAAAAGAATAAAAAGTGAAAAATATACATGTTGGCCCTTGGGTATGGAAGTAAGTGAAGATTAAGGCAGAAAAGACAGAATGTGAACTGTGTGGAAGACACAGTGACTGATATTGGGTCGAAGTGAGAAGAAGAGAAGAAATGACGGTGTGAAGTAAGAGAAAGCAAGTCATTGGACGAGGAGATCTAGGATGACACATCAGCAAGCAATATGGATCATGGACAACTCAGCAAGCAGAAAAATCCATCGTTGAATGCTTTGGAGCACCGCGCGAGAAGGAAGGAAAGACAGGTTGGCGAATCCCTGAAAATGCTGGTCAAGTTGACCTAGGGTTTTAGACGCCTAGGTGTTTCACCTATTTTGTCACCTAAATGAGAGAAACAGAGGTTCTTACAAGCTTATTTGGGTTAGCTAAGAAAGACAACAGTAAAGGAAAGGGTTAGAAGAATAAAGCATAAAAGACTAAGCTAAGAATTAAACTAGGAATGATAAAAACAATTAAACTATAGTGCATAAGGACATAAGAACAAGAAACAAACAAGACTCATGTCACCAATGGAAAGGATTGTATTAGTTAAAATAAAACACCAAAGAGAAAGGGGGACTTTGGGTCCTTTCTTCCTCCAAGGGAGGGCTCTTGGACCCCCAAGATTGAGCTCTTCTTACAACTTGAAAACTTGAAAGAAATGGTGAAAGAATCCCAAGCTAATTCACTCAAGAGGTGATGTGAATATCTCAAATGGAATGGTGCTAGTATTCTCTTGATGAGAAAAGAGGATTCCCTAAGAGAATAGTAGGAGCATAACCTTACAAATGAATTCCTTGAAGATGTAGTGCACCCATGGCCTCTTTTTATAGCACAAATTTGAGGTATTATGCAGCCATCTTTTAGTGTGAACAAGGGGTTGTTTAGGGCACCTTTAGGTCTTTGACTAGCCACCCAGCCGGATTCAACCAAGATTTGGATGTCAAATCGACTTGGAAGTTGAACCAGAAGCGAGTGGGAGGTCGACCAACATCATAAATGCGTTGTTCTCATGTGTGTGTGGCTTTCAGCATCCACAGTCGTGCATCATGCACATGTACACTTTTCCTGCATTTCTTGATGGTGCATGTGCGCGTGCTCCCTGTATAGTCATAGCACATCCTGATTTTATAACTGGTTGTATA
This sequence comes from Picea sitchensis, assembly GCA_010110895.2. Lineage (NCBI taxonomy): Eukaryota > Viridiplantae > Streptophyta > Pinopsida > Pinales > Pinaceae > Picea > Picea sitchensis. Next base: position 11,303 of record SNQJ01S0085947.1, on the reverse strand, counting down.
GTTTTGTACCTTTTGGAAAAAAAAAATTGGTAATTTTGGTCCATGGGTGAACTTAATAGTTGTTTGGAGATGCTAGATTCCTGTAACCATTTGCGGACGAAATTTCAGTGATAATAGATGCCCCCTGATGGATGAGGTTAGGAGCATACGTATTACCAAAATTCATCAATTTTTATTCTACTGAGAGTACTATTGTAAGAAAGAGAGATAGCAAGACTATCAAGAGAAACCCGTTAGGGGGAGGGGGGAACCTGTAGGACTCGACCTTTCTGAAGGTGTGAAAAATAAATTGTGTACAAACGAGGCGGGCATGCCCCATGCTTGTGTCATGTAACTCAAAACATGTGTAAGATAGTAGATGAAGTGGTATGTTGGTGAAGATGAGTGCAGCACCCTCAGGGGCGTGTTGATAAGAGCAGAGGACAATTATGATGACGAACAATACTTTGAAAAGTAAGCGAGCATTGATGGCCCAACAAAATTCAGAGGTCTCTGGAAAATATAAAAACAACTGCAATAGTTGCAAAGTAAGACCCACTGTAACATGATAGAGTGTTGAAGTCGAATGTTATGGGGGTCAATGACAGTAGAAAGAAATGATGGTGCTCCCTGTCTCGTCCGAGACTCCTCATTCTAAAGGTAATGAGAGTCAAAATATTATCGCCCTTCTAGAAATGGTGTTGATGTCGACAGAAAGGGAAACATGACGCTAAGAAGAGGAGGGCTTCAAGAAATTCACTGGATGGGATCAGAAACTGAGGAGGTACATGGAAAAAGTCAAGATGGGTGGGGACTCAAGACTTCCCTTGGTTGGGGATATATGTGAAGTGGTAGCAACAGTACAACTAGGTCGAGTGTCAGGGGGACAACTAGACGAGGGATAAGTTGTGCCAGAGGTGGGACAAAGTGAACAAACTTAGAGAGAAAAGTTAGGTGCCATGTGGGATACTCGAGGTTTATGGACTATGTAAACAAGGGTAGAATGTAATGAATTCCCCAACCAAGAGCGACATGGGTTGCATTTTCCAAAAGGAAGAAGGTCGTCAAAGGTGACGACAAAAAACTATGTAAATGTTGGAAACAAAGGCTTTGTACAATTGTCAAATAAATAAATAATTGGGGGTGAGCATACAAATACATAAACAGGTTCCCCAGTGCAAGATGGCTTGGCCTATGAGGGCACAAGTTGTGTAGGGAACTGGTGGAGGGTGAGGGGCCACATTGGTGGGTCTCTGTATGAGGTAAATGAATGAAGGGGAATTCGCAGATGGGAAAACTGACTGTGGATGAAATGGATGGGTAATGACACTGCGGAGGTGTAGTCAAAATAGAACCATGATGAGATAACCTGGGAATCCATTGGGAAAGTTAGAAAAAGGTGGAGAAGGAGTATGTGGCTGATTCTCGAAAATGCGTAAGACTATTGGGACTCCCATCCCTAACGGGTGAAAACAACATGAGTGTCAAAGTGCCAAGGGGGACTATGAATGGGACAACTCATGTGGGGGAGAGTGCTACCGGGTGACAGTGCCAAAATGCAGTGGAGGTGACAGTACTGCAGAGCCGGATATAGGGACCCTAAAGGAAAATTTCAGAGGGTGTGACTGGAGATGCAATTGAGATTCAGAGGGAATGATTACATGCCAGTGTCGATCATATACCTGAAGGGGTTGTGCTGGTGTGTGATGACCAAGTACCTGCACACATGAAAACCAAATACTCGATGTGAACAATATCTGAAAATAAAGAATATATAACAATTATTTGATATTTTTGAACATGAGCAGGCATACCTGAGTGTGTCATGGAGAGATGCTCTGCCAGGGAAAAGTGAAAATGATCACCCGAGGAAAATGACTGTGTAAGTGGCCAAAAATGGTTCAAAAAATGAAGCTTATGGGCTCCTGTACCAAAAAATGAAAATGGGGAAAAGGGTCTTAGATATGGATGACGAGCCCATAATGCCATCCCAGTTTCACTGACACTATGGGCGATCAAGCGCTAGTTTGGTAGGAGGACATGTACCTCGCCTTTGCTCGAGGATTGATGAAGAAGTAAAATGAATTACATTCATAGGAGCATTGGTATGGAGTGTTGGAGGAAGCGCAGGCAGATATGTGTGGCTTTCCGTGACTAATGTGTGGTAGACGTATGGGATAGATGGGCAATGATGAGTGTAATGCCCATATTTTGTGCATATGGCGTAGGTGAAATTGGTTTGTATATTTTGTTTGTGTGTGGTTGATGACTCCATAGTAGTGTGGAACGTACTTGGTTGAGTGGCAAGCAAAAGGGGTGCTTGAGGAAGTTGGATAAAACTGTGTATCTCAGGAAGAGAAGGACATTTGTGAGTGGGGTGTCCTTTTATTTCACATAAGGCATGAGGGAGTTGAAATCGAGGAGGTAGTGGAGCAATGGGATCTTTCTTATTTTGTTTGCCCCCAGCTATAGCAGTGGTGCTGGAAATTGGGGGTGAGGGTGGCGTGGTCAGAGTTAGTACTGGGATCTACATCGAGATTCCCTCTGACTGAGGGAGGGATGGTTGAGGAACCATCCTGGGTGGATGTAGATACCATACAGGGATGGCAAGTACCATGTTCGGAAGGGTAAGCATTGCGGTTACCTGGAATGCTTTGATTCTAGGTTGGGGGTAGAAAAAGGGAATTTGGGTAATGGCCTAGGGGATTGTCTTCCAAACTGGTATTTTCCCCTGGAGGGGGGGAGATCTGTGATAAGTGGTGCAGTGGTGCTCTCAGGGAACTCCTGAGGTAGTATTTCTTCAACTGGTGGAACTTTGATATGGGGAGGGGACTCGGTGATAGGATTCTTGTCTCCAATGTATGTTCCTTTAAAGGAAACTACACACACTTGTGCTAAAAAAAATGGGTTTAGGAACAGTGGCGCTCCCTGATAAGTGCCCAACATGGATGGGTCTTGGAATAATACAAGGCCAATGTTGGCAACTGGAAAATCATTCGAGCTAACATGAACAAGGGGGAGGATGTTATCGATGTTGGTGGAATGGTTAGGCTCGTAATGTGTAAGTTGGTCTATGGTGATGATATTTCCATTATGGGGGAACATCATCATATGAAACACAGAAGAGGTGATCGTCTTCATAGCATACATGTAGTTGCGTCCAAACAAGATATTGTAATCAAGTTGGGCATCGATAAATTCAATGTCAATGAGGATGGTTTTTCCCCCAAGTTCTATGGGGACATTTTGACAAAGCCCTGTGGAAGATGTTGGTCGACCGTCGTAAGCTCGAAGGGTGATGGTAGAGGGTACTGGCTCAGGGGAGCCAATTTTCTACCATACGTGTTTAGACATGATGCAGGTGGATGCACCTTCATCGATGATACATTGATAAATTGTGGTGTTCCAGATCTTAACTGTTATCTGGAAGGCTACTTGGGTGGGAAGATATGGTTCTCCATTATCTGAATCAAATTTGATCAGCTGCGTGTCAGCTGTGTCGACTACCCCCAAGGCAGAAAGCAAGGATTTTTGTTGTGATGGATAGGTTTGGAGGACCTCCAAAATAGACATGGTTGTGGGAGACTAGGCTAAGTCATCAACCAGACTATAATTATGAGCAGCCCTAGCATGAGGGTTATGCACATTCCATCGTAAAGGAATACGTGGTATGCGAGGAATGGGTTTCACGTTAAGACATGGAATCACCAATGGTTGTCTTGTAGTAGATGGTAGTGTTTCTAAGGGGGTTGGAGTAGAGTCGAGAGGCATACCATATTGACAGTTGTGGGTTTATAGAAGAATTTCTTCATTGGTGAGGAGGACACTGCGATCAACCGAATTCCTGGGTTGAGTGGCGCCCGGGTTTGGATATTGCCCCATTTGTGGTGGGGTAGGGTTGATCACTTGTTGGGTGTTTATCACACCTTGGTATGGAATGGGGTTTTGAAAAACAATTGGAGGAAGTGGTTGAAAATACTGTTGTGGGGCTTGTTGAGGGGTAGATGGTGTCGGAGGTCCCTGTGAGTTCATGGATGCCCTCATCCATTGGAGATCAGAAATTTGGGGGAAATGATGAGTATAATGTCCATACTCACCACATATAGCGCAAGGGAAGTTAGTTCAAAGATTGTTGTTCTTCCCTTGTCCTGGTATATTTTTATTGGTGCCCCCTTGGGGGTCTTGGTATTGGTTTCCCCCAATGGGATGGTTGTGGGGGTGATTCCCGCCTAGTCCTGGATTGTCATTGTTTCGATTTCTTCCTTTATTTTTGGCATTATTCAACTGATGGGTCGGGTTGGCCATATTTAGTTGTTCAAAATTTTGATATTGTTGAATGGGAGAGGGATAAACAAAATTAACCCTAGCGTGTGGGTGTCCTTGTGGTGGAGCCATGGGTTGTGGGGGACCAAAAAATGGAAAGTACAAATTATGTTGTGGTGATGATCTGTAAGGTACATAGGAAGGCGTGGTTCTTTCACTAGTGCTTAGGGTATAGGCTGAGGTAGAGGGAGTACCATCACTTGGTTGGATAGGTGGGTGTATTGGGGGTGTCTATGGGGGTCCACTTATGGGTGGAGGCAGGGCAACAGGGTATGGTTGTTGATAAGGAGGAGGAGAATAATAAGGGATTCCTCCATATGCCAACGGATATTGGGGTGTTCCATACATGGGTGGTTGTTGAGGCTGTGGTTTGTGGTGTGTAGTGTTACCAATCAATCCATCTATTGAGTGAGACATCCCAAGTTTGTCTTGGCCGAATGGCACAGGTCTTGGGGCGTCCAGGAGTACCATGTATAAGTATCCAGAATGGGCGTAAATGAGTTCAAACTATTGGGTTTTGCTAATGGATTATTATTCAGACTGGGGGAAGGTGGCGGCCACATCTTTGGAAAGGAGGGAAACAAGTGATTTGAGGAACCAATTGAGACATTGTTGGGGGGTAGCGTCAGCTTTGCAGAGACTACATCGTCGATGCCATCAATGGATGTGGTCAGCAATGTGTGTGGAGGAGGTTTGTTTGAAGTCTGAGAGTAGTTCAAGGCCATTTTCATGACGAACGGGTAGTTGAAAGAAGGTTAAAAATGATTTGGTCATTGATTAAAAAGTCGCATGGGACCTAGACTTTTCTTCTACATACCACTTGGTCGATGGGCCAGTGAGTGTGCATTGAAATAATTGTAGTAGAATGGAATCATCCATAATGTTGTTGGAAGAGCACCATAAGTGGAAAGTCATGACATGGTTGGCAAGGTCATCTCCTGCCTTTCCTTCAAACTTGGGGATGTATGAAGGTAGTTTTGTAGGCATTGCAGGCCATGTGGAGTCATGCAATATAGGATCATTTGTGAGTTTGCTTAGATCTGGTATGTTGAGAGAAGCCAAATATGGCATTTGGAGTGGTGGTGAAGGGTTAGTTCCAACCATGGTGTGAGTTTTTTGTGAACCTGGCCCTTGAGGGGGATTAGGTAGGTTTGTACTTCCCTCTTGAGAAGAAGTTTTCCTCCCTCTTYTGTGTAAAGGAGAGYGAGTGGATGGTTGACCTTAGGAAGTGGGCCCAAGTAAAGTGGAACCAAGCAAAGTTGATCCCAAGATAGTGGCACTCATAGGGGTGTGAGAAGGTAAAGTTGATGAGTGGGCAAGGCTATGAACTCCCCCTAGAMGAGGAGGGAGATTTAGCAAGCGTCTAGAATGATGGGGATTATGTGGGTCCCCTATGATGTCTGAATAGCTAAGTGGATTGTGTGCAAATGGTGATGAGAGAGAAGTAAATGAACAAGAGCCTTTGTTGTAAGTTTTGAACTTTCACAATGTAATTCACAATTAGATGTAATCACAAGGGCACCATACATAAAGCAATTGATAAACATACATGTGGATATGTGGTTTTTTTCCGCATGGGAGAACAAAGAAAAAAAATGCTTGTGTCCTAAAAGACATAACATCCTTCCTCTCAAATAGCACTGGACCTTCCAATAGCACTCAACAGTGGGGTCTGAAGCAACTGGAAGAGGAACTAGTGAAGGATGAAGTAATTAGTTATAATGAGGGGTAGAGGGTGCATATCCCGAAAGAGTTGGTGATATTTCCCAATATCCACACAAAATTCGATCAAGGTGAAATTGCAGCCCATAATTGCCACCTGGGTATATGTCCTAAAATTTGGTCACTAGGTACCTTGGTCAAAGTGTGGCATTTAGATTTTCAGCCTCAGAAATGGGTCACAAGTTGGATCCCATCCAAGAGGTGGGTGCCTCAAGGGGGGGTGCACAGAACAACCAGACCTCGGCCTTCAACCCTTCACGTATATCTCCCTGCCTTATGGTGTAGGAACACTTGACTTGGAGGATTTGAAAGTTCCCTATTTGTCAACCTCTACTATTTTGATGATGTGAGAACCCAGATAACGAGGAGTTATTTGGATGCCTATCCCTGAGATCCTACCTAGACTAAAAAATTATTTTGGCACCTCCTGTGGAGGAAAACTTAGTGATTTTTTAGAAAATTTTAGATGTGTTTGTGTGAGATATTGGGGGAGTGAACCAACCTCGTTGAAATTAAATGGGAGTGGATATTTTTTTCAAGAAAATGGTGGGGTGTTTCAGAATCCCGTTGGAGGAAACTTACTTTAACCTCCACAACTTCTAGATAAAACTATGTGAGTGATTGGTGATTTTGTGTGTGAACAAGTGAAAGTGTGCCAAGTTTTAAATAATTTAGGTGTCACCTTGCTGCATCTAGACTTCACTTGGTCCTTATAAGTGTTGATTACCTAGTTACTATGTGTCATTGGTACAACCTTACAGAATTTTAAAATCCGTAGGAAACTAGCATGTGGACATGTGGGTCCTTTACTATTCCTTTAACTCCCTAAATGTGATTTAATCTAAGAAAGCTTTGAAACTATCCTAGATTGTCAATATGTGGGCATGTATGGGCCCATGACAAAACCTTTAAACTTCCCTAGTGATTTAATCTAAGAAATTAAATTTTAACACTATCCTATCTTTGTAGCATGTGGGCATGTATGGGCCCTTACAATCTTAAGATGCGTTTGAAAAATAAACTAAGAGGAGTCCCAAGGGGGCTGTTGTCCTCTCCCAAATATTTTGTCTATTTAAGGGAGATGAAATTGTCCCACAACCTCTTTCTGATTCTCAAGGTCGCTTTGAAGCACGAGAGAAGAGCATACTCAATGATTGTTATCCAATTTATGGTCCCAATGCAAGTTTTATATGTGATGTGAAATGATTCCAACTTAACTTCAGTGAAAGAAAGCCATCCATGTGGAAAAATTACAAAAAGGATGAAAAGTTATGATTTTACCCCTAAGTGCCTATGTGTTTTGGCTAATCCCTTTATATGGAGAGGGAATGTAAGTGTAGTGCAGATTACAACATGCATGGAATCAACTTTCAAAAGGCTATGGGCCCTCCACAGATCATAAAAAGCTTACAATGTGTATTTTTTTGCACAGGTGCGCGGGTCTTAGACTAGACAGAGGCGCTTTGAGCGCTAATGCGTGAACTAGAAGAGGTTGATGGGCACAGGTGCGAAGAAGGCGTTGAGTAATACAATGATTTTTGTGCACATACGTACGATGCGCGACTGTGGGCCGATAGACCCTCGCATAGATGTCACACGGCCGTGAAGAAAATTTCGAATGAAATTCCTTCAAATCAGCTTTGAATTTGGATTCTTGTAGGTCGGCTTGGGCCGGTTATGGTACCTGCAGGTTAAATAAAAAAAGAAGAGCTAAAATAACCCAAGTGTGGTAGGAAATTGATACCTTTCCCCAGCGGAGTCACCAATGTGTTGTGCCTCTTTTGTCACCTGAATGAGAAAAATAGAGGTGCTTACAAAATTAGTTGGGTTAGCTAAGAAAGACAGCAATAAAGGAAAGGGTTAGAAGAATAAATCATAAAAGACTAAGCTAAGAATTAAACTATGAATGATAAAAACAATTAAACTATAGTGCATAAGGACATAAGAACAAGAAACAAGCAAGACTCATGTCACCAATGGAAAGGATTGTATTAGTGAAAAGAAAACACCAAAGAGAAAGGGGGACTGTGGGTCCCTTATTCCTCCAAGGGAGGGCTCTTGGACCCCCAAGATTGAGCTCTTCTTACAACTTGAAAACTTGAAAGAAATGGTGAAAGAATCCCAAGCTAATTCACTCAAGAGGCGATGTGAATAGCTCAAATGGAATGGTGCTAGTATGCTCTTGATGAGAAAAGAGGATTCCCAAAGAGAACAACAGCAGCATAACCTTACAAATGAATTCCTTAAAGATGTAGTGCACCCATGGCCTCTTTTTATAGCACAACTTTTAGGTATTATGCAACCAGCTTTTAGTGTGAACAAGGGGTTTTTTAGGGCACCTTTAGGTCTTTGACCAGCCACCCAGTCGGATTCAGCCGAGATTTGGATGTCAAATCGACTTGGAAGCTGAACCAAAAGTGGGTGGGAGGCCGACCAACATCATAAATGTGTCATTATCTAGTGTGCGCAGCTTTCAGCATCCATAGTCGCACATCGTGCGCATGTGCGATTTTCCTACGTTTCTTTATGGTGCATGTGCGCGTGCTCCCTATATAGTCATAGTGCATCCTAATTTTATAACTGGTTGTATAGTTTTGGACCTTTTGGAAATTCGTTTTTGGTAATTTTGGTCCATGGGTGAACTTAATAGTTGTTTGGAGATGTTGGATTCCTGTAACCATTTGCGAACGAAATTTCAGTGATAACACTAGGGTTTTGGTATCTAGGGATTTGACACTTAGGTTTTGTCCTAAGGTTGTCGGGGAGCTATTGTGATGTATAAATAAAGGTCAAGAGGACCTGGGATGGGTTAGAAGAGATTATGTTATAATGAGTGATTGTTGTTGAGAGAGGAGTATTGTGTTGTGTGAGCAGTCAATATTGTAGGATCTTCAACTGGGTGTGAAGATCAACCCTGCAGCTGGGTGCGCAGGGAGGGGAGATAGAGGAGAAGGGAAAGAGAGAGAGAGAGATCTGCAAGCTAAGAGCGCAGATAGAACTGTATGCTTTCACCTAATATATTATAAAGCACATTTTTGTGGACGTATCCCTAGGGAGAGGGTGAACCACGTACATCTTTGTGTTGTGTGTGATTGATGTTGTGTTCTCTTGTTTATGGATATAGTGTTATTGAATTATTGTGTTAAATTTGATAGATAGTTGTGTGAAGTAGATCTAAGCTGGTAATTGATATCTAGATGATGTATTGTTCTGGTATTGGATCCACTTTGTATTCCCTTAGTTGTAGACATATGTGTCATGTAACCCCCCATAGCTACTTCGGGTGAGACTGCATCTGCCTCACAAGTGTTGCCGAAAGGGCCAGTAGTTAGGGCTTGTTGGTGTGCTATGGGATTTGAACCCTGGGTCTGCCCCTATGCCAAAAAATGGTTCCATTGTCGGGACAGAAATCTTCTTGAGGGAATGTCAAGGTGGTTTCCATCGAAGACAGAGATTCAAAAGTGGATAGAGGATAAAGAAAATGACTTCGCTAAAGCCCAGAACAAGAACCCTAATCTTAGTACAGAGGATTGGTTGGGAAGATATATCTTTACTGATATACACGAGATTTTGTTTGGAGGAATTCACCAGGACCTATATGAGTGGCTAGCTAGGTTAGCAGACACCCAATTTGAGATCATATATAGAACCCCTTTGGTTTGGATGTCGGTGTTGAGCAAGAAGGTCAAGAGAGTTTATAACACCATGTCAAGAGTAGTAGATCACTAGTTTAATAGTACCATTTGAGGGTATATCACCGAGTTTGTTGTTGACAGAGTAGAGTCATATAGACAAGCTGAGAGGTATTTCTTTAAGGGACCTAGGGGAAAAATTTTACAATTTATGAAGTTGAATATCAAGATGTTATTGCATGAGAATAACATATTGAAGATACAGTAGTTGGTCAGATTGGAAAAGGCTAATGTTCAAGAACTAGGACAGCAACAGCAACATAGAGGCTAGACATATGTGCAATGGGAGAGTGTTCAAAGAAGTCCCTCTTGCAAACCTGTTTAAGCAGACCTACAGGGAAAAGGGTTTCTACGGTGGAGAAGAGGTAGATCTGACAGACGAAGAGAATTTAGAATCCGCTAGGGTAGAGGAAGGGAAAGCTGAAGAACCTCGTCGGGAAGAGACAAAAACTTCAGGAACCGCGTCGACTATTGAATTAAGTACTATTATTCCTCCTATTGTTTCAACAGCATTAAGCAATTAGAGTCATCAGAGTCACCAGAGCACTGTCACTAGAAATGCACCACATATTCAGTCAGGAAACCTAGGAATATCTATGGAAGATGAGATGAGGCTACCCACCTTCAGAGGAGATGGATCTGAATATCCCGATCAGCACTGGTTTCTATGTTTCTATGTGAATATGTGTGGAGTATTAAAAATATCACCGACGAAGCTGTTAAACGATCTCAGCTCATTACTACCCTAAGAGATTGCACACTGAGATGGTACATGAAATTTGTCCAAGGAGTTGCACCGAAACTGCTAAATGTCATTAAGACTATGCTAATTTTTGAATTCAAGAAACCTAAGTCAGATTCGCAGTGCATTACAAAGATAAAATAAATCAAGCAAAGAATAGTTGAACCTGTGTGGGAGTTTGATTAGAGATTTAAGACCTTGACAGGCCATTTGAGTTTTCGGATCCGAAATTAGGTATGGTTCATTGTTTCCCTCTTACCACACATCAGAGTTCCTCTGATGCAACAGAATATTGCTTCACAGGCTGAGGCGTTGGATATAGCCATGAAGTTAGAATCAGCCCCTATGGGAGAATCTAGCTCAGGTATGAGTCAAATCTTGAGTCGATTGACTTGCTTATCTCTACAGGTCGAAGATATGGATAAAGACAAGGGAAAAGATAAAAGAGAAGACATCTGGTGTATCATATGAAAATCATAAAGCCACGACAAGGAACACTGTCCCTTATTTCATGAATACTTGGGCTCTAGAGCTCCGAGCCCTTTCAAGCAATTTACCCTACCCTGGTGTGAGGTATGTAGAAATCGACATCGCCCTAGTGAATGTTACTATCTGCAAAAATATGTCCAGACACCCACAAATCTGTATTGCACGTTATGTAAGTCGGTAGGACAATATGACAGGGCTTGTAGGGATTACAACCTCATGCATGAAAGGTCGATGGATATATACAAAATTCAAGGTGAAGTACAGCAAGAAGGAAGCATTGTGCAGTATAATTCCCCAGGAAGAGGAAACGTCAAACCTCGTGGTGGATTCAAAGGAAGAGGAAGTGTTACCCATGA
>SNQJ01S0085946.1:0-28014 GCA_010110895.2 Picea sitchensis | reverse complement strand
CTCTTGGAGCCTATTTCAATCCATAAAAATATTTCTTGAGTTTATAGAAATGGGATTCCTTCCCATGGATCACAAAACCCTCAAGCTACTTGATATAAACTTCTTGCTCAACTTCACCATCAAGAAAAGAAGTATTAACATCCATTTGGTGAAGTTTCCAATTAAACATTGAAGCAAGAGAAATGATGACTTTGATAGAAGTATACCTGCCCACAGGAGAAAAAATATCATCATAATCAATTCCCTCTTTCTGAGAGAAACTATGAGCCACAAATCTAACTTTGAACTTTTCAACACTGTCATCTGTTGCATGCTTTATTTTGTAAATCCATTTAGAGTTTACTATTGATTTTCCTTGAGGTATTGGGACCACTTCCCATACATCATTCTTCAATATTGACTTGTATTCTTCTATCATGGGATCCTTCCACACTTTATGTTTTATAGCCTCATCAAAAGTGGAAGGTTTAGAGTCAATCACAAGATTCAACTGAGCTATCAAACCTGAGTACTTATCCGGTTTCTTTCTTTCTTTGAAAGTTCCTTTAAGTGTTGCATGTTTTTTTTCTTCCTTTAAAATTTCATGACACCATGTTGGCTTAATTTTGGAAGGAGTTTTCTCTAATGGAAACTCAATATAATCCCTTATGGGGTCCACTGAAGGCTCTCCTGCCTCCTCCCTCTACTCTTCTAAAAGTTGTGAATTTGAAGGTTCTGGAGATGGAGCTTTTTGCTCCTCTGTATCACAAGGAAGTTCTCTGGAATGACAAAATGTGGCTTCCTCATGGAAGGTCACATCTCTACTGACTTCTATGTAATTTTTCCCTGGTACATAGATTCGATATGATTTTTAGGTCTCATTGTACCCCACAATGGTGTCTTTATTTCCAGAGGGATATAAATTAGTCCTATTTTATTTTTCTACATGAATGTAGATAGGACTACCAAAAATTCTCAAATGATCAATTGAAGGATTCTTACCGGTGAAGACTTCTTTTGGAGTTTTCTCTTCCAGGGATTTATGAGGACACCTATTCTGAATATAGACTGTAGTACTTGAAACTTAATCCCAAAGAGACAATGGAAGATTATGATCATACATCATAGATCTGGATGCTTCAAAAATTGTCTTGTTCTTTCTTTATGCAACCCCATTCTTCTAGGGATTATAAGGCACGATCAGCTCCCTCTTAATCCTAGAAGCCCGACAGATATCATCATACTTGTGGGAGTCAAACTCTTTTCCATTGTCTGTTCTGAAAATACATATATGTCTACCTGTCTGATTCTCAGCAAGATTCTTAAAATCCTAAAATTTACTGAAAGATTCATCTTTAGTTTTCAGAAAATAAATCTAGGTTTTACAAGAACGATCATCAACAAAAATGATATAATTAATATAATCATTCATGGATGAAGAGATCATAGGTCCACAAAGATCGGAATGAATAAGATCTAAAATACCATTAGTTTTTCTATTACTGTGAGTGTAACCTTTCTTTGTATTTTTAAAAAGAGCACAGCCTCTACAAATACTATCATGCTCAAAAGAAAAAAAATTGGCATACATGTTACCATATTTTTCAAACCTAGGAGAGAATTATAGTTGAGATGTACAAACCTTTTGTGCCATAGTTCGTAGGGGTTGATCATCTCATGAGATAATGTCTGAATAATTTGACCAATGACTTTGTAAATTCCACCTTCTTGAGCTCTGATTGTCATGGCTGAGCTCATACTTTCATTTCAGGGCCACATAAGATCCTTTCCTTTAGAGAAGGATAATGTGTACCCTTTACTTTCTAGAACTTCAACTGAGATAAGATTTTTCTTTAATCCAGCAACATAAAGAATTTATTTAATATGAAATACATTACCTAACTAAACCTAAAAAGACACTGACCCAATTACTTTGATGGCATAAGTTCCATCATCACCCAATTCTACCTTCACATTGAACTTCTTATCTTGGTAATTCACAAGGTTTTGTTTGAATCCTATCATGTGCTTCGAGGTCATGTTGTCCACTAACCAAATTTATTTTGATTTGGTGACAACACCAGAGAGAGCTAAAACAAGATAAATTTATTTGTAATGTTCTTGTTCTTTAGTAACAACTCTGGTTCTCTTTCTTTGAGGCTCTTATTCATCAATTTCAACTGAAGCATGGAACCTGCCTTTTCGTTTCTTCTATAAAGGAGGGTTCCTGCAGTATTTTGCATAATGACCTAGATTTTTAAAGTTAAATCATATTACTTTAGATAAATGAGAGTGAGGATGAGAGTGCTTACCTTGAGGTTTCTTACCTTTTCCTTTATGATGAGGAAACCTCTTCCATTTCTTGGTTTTGGCTGAAAGAGCATTGTATTTCACCATTGAGGGTTCAATCCTTCTTTTAAGTCTGCCTTCTTATTTCAAGAAATTGTTCCATAATCTCTCGAAGTTGGGTTGAACTTATATTCCATTTACTGATGAGAGAAATCTCTCTCATGATTCTGGAAGACCATATACTATTGTTTGTACAAGGTTGTCATCATCTACTACAACTCCAATTGTTGTAAGTTGATCTCTTGTTTGGGAAATTTTGGAAAAGAAGGCAGAGATGGTTTCATCCTTTCCCATATTCAATGTACGTAGTTGTTTCTTCAAGGTCCTTTTCTAATTTGGGGCCTTCTTTTCATACAAATTTTCTAGGGCATCAAATAATTCCTTTTTTTTCCTTAGATGAGAAATAAGAGGCATCATGTTGTCTTTAACTGAGTCAAAAATCACCCTTTTGGATTTGGCCTTCCTCTTCTTATAGGATGTTCTTCCTGCATTTGATGTAGGTTCTTCCATCACCCTGGTAACCGGCTCATCCAAGTCACTTTATTCTAGGATATTAATTATCCTATCCTTACAGGCATTGAAGTTTGAATCCCCTTAAATCCTATCTTTTTCTTCGACTAAAGATGAATCCATACTGAAAACTGTTTACATAAGAGATCTGATACAAAACAAACTAACTGTTAATCTGATAAAACAAACCCTTAATAGTGGATCTACGCAGGCTCAAAAGTATGCTAAAAATGAGATCTTTTCATTCCCTAAGGTCTAATACCATGTTAGAATTTAAGGTCAAAATGTAGACTAGCTAGGAACAAAAATAATTTAATTTAATTTCAAAAGATTTGCTATTGTAATTATGGATCAGCAACACATTCAAAATTTATGATGTAAAATCTAATAACAAAAATCATAACATAGATATGAGTATTACCTTATCCAAACAAAGAAAAAATCTACCTGGTATGTTGTTGTTATCCTCTTTGATGTATACTCAAAAAAATCTTTAAGGGATCATGGATCAAACCCTCAGGGCAGATCTCATCATGATCATTAGGATAATTTCCAAGAAGAACATTTAGATAGTAGACCAGAAAAACTAACCAACTAGCTAAGAATCAAAAGGCCATGTCACTGTCAAGTAAAAGGGCTAAGAATAAAACACCATTTTTTAGCCTAGTGGATAAAAAGAGGCCTCAAACAACCTTAGTAATTTCTTCCCAGAAAACAAAAAAAATGCTACAACAAAGGAAGAAATATCAGTAGTTCTAAATCCAGTACATAAAGTATCAGGATGTTAGCATACAACAAAAAAAGGAAACAAAGATTCTCTAGACAACAAGGTGGCACCAGTAAACACCAGGAAAACAAGGCAGAAATATCAAACACTAGGACAACAAGGAAGCACTAGCAAACACCATGACATCAAGGCGACATCAACAAAAGGAACCAGACCTTCAATCAACAACAAAAAGGGAGACTTGTGGTTGGATGGAACAGACCCTTAGGGTTAGAAACATGCATGAGGATGGATAAGGTAAGCCCGTGGTGGTTGTAGCATACATGAACACACCAAGGAACCTATCTTATAGGGGTTGCAACCACTTATAAAACTAAATAATAGGAGCCATAGAAATACCTCAGAAAAGAACTCGTCTAGGAGAGAGTGTGTGAGTGTAGTGAGTGAGGTAGGTCACTTTAATTATAGTTTTGGTAGGTAGGTTAGGGATAGCACATTAGCCCTAACTTTAGGGTTAGGTTTAAACCCTAACAATTAAACAATTAAACAAATAATATTTTATAATATAAAATATTAAATGTTAAATTAGAAAAGTCGACAAGGAAATAACAAGTCAAGGAAAGGGGTTTCAAAATCAAGGTGGCTAGATTTCTTTAGGAAGAAGCAAAGAATCGAACCAACACCCAAACAAAAATTAAGGGGGGGTGTAATTGAAGCTAGGGGTTTCAAAAACAATAAGACAAAGTCAAAAGGTAAGTTCTTCTTTAATGGCAGAATGTCCACATGAGTCTCATGATATAACTTATAAGATTTTATCATCCCAACATACGAGGAAGAGAAATGATCCGGATTTAGGAGTGGAATGAACTGATTAACAGACTGAATACAACAAAAATAGAGATATGAAGAACAAAACAGATAGTGAACAATATCTTCCATTGAATAAATGAAATAAGTTGAAACTATAAAACTGAAACACTTGCTCGAATGGTGGTAGCTATCTCTGAGAAGAGATGTGTCTGCTATGCACATCCTTCTAAGAAGAATCATTACAACAAGGCTCCATAAGACTTTTTAATATTACTCATGAATTCCAAAACCCTATACATCCAAAAACCCAAACCTAGGAGGTGAAACGCCAAAAGTCATGTGGGTCCCTATGGGTAAGTTGGTACCTCAACTTCCCAAGGTTGTAACTTTTTCATACGACCTTTGTTTTAGGTGTGTTATAGCCCATTGGAAAGGTATTTTAGAGAGATACACATTACACATCAAAATATGACTCTATATATAGTTTGACTGTGGTGAGACAAAAACTACTATTTAGGGCTCCAAAACGGTCATGAAAGTACAATAATATGTGTTGACATGAAAACATACAAAATAATCTAGTTGGATTAGGTGAGAGGTCACCAATATTCACCTGGAAGATGTGTAGGGATTCAGAAAACCCCATATGTGTAGAACCCACAATTACAAAGAAGTACAGAAGAACGTGTTGAACTAAAAAATGACAGGAGAAGCCAGTTGGAATAGGTGGGTGGCCACCAATGTCCACATGGATCAATCCTCCCCCCTTAGGAAGAAATGGTCTCCATTGCATTGAGTTCCCCCATTAGGTGAGGAAATTTATGTTGTATTTTTCCCCGGGTGAGCCACTTTCCTTGGTGTAGGAGTTTCCCTGCCTTGACAACCCAATAAAGTTCTATCCTTTGCTAGCAAGTTCCCTTGACCTGTGTGTCCACTATATGATCTGTGGATTCCTATTCCATGCAGTTAGGGTTGATATCGGTTGGTGTAAGCTATTCTTCGATCTTGGAGGTGTCCAATAATGGTGGAAAATATGGCCAAAGGAGGTCCACATTGAACATTGGGTGCAAGCCAAGGAATAATGGAGTGTTGAGCTCAAAATCATTGTTACCCACAACCTTAGTGATGGTGTAAGGACTATAGAAAAGTGGGTGAAGATTCTAATGGGGCCCTGTAAGAATCTCCTTTTGCAACTATAACCATACCTTATATATAACCTGAAACTGGTGCAGTACCCTGTGTTGATCATGGATCTTCTTGTACTTAGCATTGGCTTTCTACAAAATCCCATGGACCTGTTGGTGGATGTGTTGAACCCGCTCAATGAATATGGTGGCTTTGTTAGTCTCATACTGAACATGGTAAGAGTCTATCTGTGTGGTTTCCAAAGGTATTGCAACATCAATGGGACCCAAGGGTTGCAATCACAGTCCCACATGAAATGGGCTATGGTCGATGGAGTTATGGAGAGCCCTTTTCTAACTTTGTTGAACATAGGGGAGATTCTCATCCCATGTACGTGGATGCTTAGAGATGTAAATGCACAGGATGTGCACAATCATCTGATTGATGACCTCCATTTGACCGTCTGTTTGGGGGTGAAAAGAAGTGGATTTAGTGAGCTTGGTGTCCAACAGTGACCAGAGACTCGACCAAAATGTGTTGAGGAACCCATTGTCCTGGTCGGAGATGATGGTCTATGGTATCCAAAAATGGACCCACACTCATTCGAAGAAGAGCTTGGAAGTATATGTCTATGTGATGTTCTTCATGCAGGCTATGACGATGGCCATCTTCGAAAACGGATCAACGACCACAAATACACAATAATTTCCTTGCTTCGTGGACGAAAGGATAGACATGTAATCCATCAATATGGATTCCCAAGGTTTATTGGGGGTAGGAAGAGGGGTGTATAAGCCTTGCTTCTTGATGGTTGGCTTGGAAATGGAACAGGCAGTGCAAGATATGATATACTTTTTTACGTCCTACCGAATTTTGGGACAAAAAAAATGTTTCTAGAGAATGACCACATTTTTCTCAATGCAAAAAAGTCCTACCACCTTATTGTAGTGGGCTTCCCAAATCATCTTTGCACGCTCGCTTGAAGGAACACAGAGATGACCTAGATAGTATAACACTTCATCCTGAATGTGAACATCAGTGGAAGTCACGCCTGTGTCCAAGAGTTGATAGGTGGTGGTAAAGTATATATCGTGTTCATAAAGTTGGGGCCAATCAGATGCCTCATGTCCAAAGGAATGGAGCACAATGGTGAGTGCAGCCACAAGAGGTCAACTGAGGAAGTCAACAACACTATTTGTGCTCCTTGTTTTATACTTGATGTTGAGATGGAACTGCTACAGTTAGGTGGACCACTTCTAATGGTGGTTGTTATGCAACTTCCCCTGTGTCTGTATGAACTATAGAGGATTTTGATCAGTGTGGATGATCGTCTCCTTTCCCAGAATATAATGTTTCCATTGAAGAAAGGATTGTACAATGGAATACATTTTATTGTCACAGGCGGGGTATTTCTGAACAATATCTGATAGTGTCTCACTATGGTATGCCACTGAATGACCATGCTGAGTGAGAACTGTGCCTACAACATAGTCATATGCATCAGTCTCAGTATTGAATGGTTGTTACATATCAGGCAAGGAGAGTACTGGAGTTGAGCACAAGTGATGCTTTAGATCATCAAATGCTTGTTGGTGTTCCTTCCCCCACACGAAATTTTCCCTACCACCTCCCTTGGTCACGTGGTTGACGACCCATGCAATATGGGAGAATCCCAACATGAACCATTAATAGAAATTGGCCAATCCCAAGAAGATTCAAAGCTCGGTTAGTGTGGTCGGGGATGGACAGTCACGGATGACTTGTATCTTAGCGGTATCGACATTTACCATATGCTTATCAATAATGTATCCCAAGTATTGGACTATGTTCATGCCAAAGGAACATTTTTCCAAGTTGGCATACATCTTGTGCTGCTGCAGAGTTCTCAAAACCTGTTAAAGATGTCACATGTTCTCCTCCCAAGTTCTGCTAAAGATGAGGATGTCATCCAAATATACCACCACAAAAGAGTTTTTTAAGGGTCTCAATACATCATCCATCAACCTCATGAAAGTGTATGGTGCATTTGTTAGGCCAAAGGGAATGACCAACCATTCGAAGGGACCTTGTTTATATTTGAAAGCTGTCTTCCAGACATCAGTTAGTTTGATGGGAACTTGGTGGTAGCCATAATTTAGGTCAATATTGTTGAAGAACTTTTACTCCTTGATTTTTTCAAGAAGGTAATTAATTCTAGGAATTGGGTACTGGTTTCTGACTGTTATTTGTTTAATTCTTTGTAATCAATGTAGAGTTGCTAGGTCCCGTACTTCTTTTGCACCAGTACAATCGGAATTCCACAAGGGGAGGAGTTGGGTATGATGTGCCCATTTTGAATAAGCTCTTGGATCTGAGGCTTGATTTCATCATTTTCCATCAGCAAGTGACAATAGACTGGTCCATTAGGCATAGTTTCACCCGGGGTTATATCAATTGGATGCTTAACTTGGAAGTGCGTCGGTACTCCAGTGGGTTAGGAGAAGAGGTCTCTGTACTCTTCCACGATCCCGTCCACTTGCTTCTGCTGCAAAGAGAGGCTCTGAGTAGAGGCCATGGAGGTAGCGAAGACCTTTTTCTTATTGTGAGCACAGATCATAAAGAAGATGAACTTCCCAGTTTGTGAAATGACCTTACTTCATTGCTTAGCATATGTTAAATAAATAGGGGTAGGTGACACTACCTCTGGTATCTTGTACAATTGTCTATCCAAAGTAATAATAACACTACAGGGTATAGACTCATACATAGCATGACGCTTCCAAAAATATGGTTGTCCTAAAATGATATCACAAACTTCAAGGGGAGAAATATCACACAATACCTCATCTTTGAAGGGCTTGATGTTGTGGGGAAGATGTCACTGTTGACTGACACGGATATCTCTTGCTTGGTGAAGTCAGACGATGGTGTAGGGTTGCGAGTGTGGCATCATAGGTAGGTCCAACCACTTGACAAACTCTGTTGGGATTAGGTTCTTCTGACTACTTCTATCAACAATAAAATGAAGCCAAGCCCCATTTACCACATCTTTGAGTGAAAGAGGCATTCCCCTTCCTTTGGCTCTTCTGGTTAGCTTGGATGGAATTTGGTGGTAGCAATAGTGGCACTGGGTTCAGCATAGATAATCCACTTCCCTCCTTCTGGATTTGATTTGTAATTAGAATCAGCCTCTAACTCAAAATCCTTCATCTCGGCCACGAGTGACTGCTTGAAGCTACATTATTCAGTGTTGTGCCAAGGGATTTTATGGTATTCACCCCATTTTCTCATGTCCTTCTTCATCTTCTCATTGCCCTTCTTGTGTTGTATCTTGGACTTGTTGTCCTAAGAGTGTCCATATTTTCTCTATCCCTTGTTGTGTGGGTTTGGGCCACCTTTTCCCCTGCTTCGATTGTGAGGAGTTTGCAAATCCAAACTCTTGCCTCTTCTGCTTAAATTTTTTCTCGATCTTGACAACATATCTATAAGTTGTACCCAATGAGGCAATGTACAAAGACTCCATTTTTGTTTGAATTTATCTATGAAAATAGCCACGGTATTTGAGAACCAGATGTCACTCAGAGTCTTTTATACCCAACTTGGTGTGCAGGGTATGGGAAATATTGGTGAAATCTGGTACTGTATGGTCCCTTTCTTGACGCAGGGTGGTCCATCTAGTGTATTTGTCCTCATAGCTTCCAATAGGGTAGTATTGTTATTTAATGATTATCCTGGAAGGAATCCCATGTAGGGGTAACCAAAAACATTGTAGATTCCTCTATGGCCCTTTCCTCAAAGTAAGTGTCCCACCAGTCCTTAACATGGGAGACGGCCTTGAGGAGTGAAAAAGTAATATTTTCCATATCGGAAAAATTATGGACCGAAAAATATCGTTCGAGCATATTCAACCATTTATCTACAACATATGCATCTATCAGTCCTTCAAATAATGGAATGTCAAAATTTACCTGTACCTTGAAGGGGATTGCATGATCGCTTGATGAAGATGCTTCTCTTGTGAGAAGTCGCCAAAGGATCTACACAAAGGTGTCCATCATTTTGTTCATTTTTCATGCATGGGTTTCCTCGAGCAACATTTTAAAAGGATCTTCTGCTCCATCATATTTATTTTTGTCTACCATGGGTTTTTTTCGGGCTCGGCGTGACTGATATTGCAATGACTCGATTGGTTTGAGTCCCAACTTCTTGTACCCAGATCTTGTTGGGGACATGCACGGAGAAAAATAAATGAAGAGAAGACCGCTCTGATACCACTGATCTGGATTTAGGAGTGGAACAAATTGATTAATATAATGAATACAATAAACACATACATATGAAGAACAACACAGTTATCCAGTGAACAATATCTTCTATTGAATAAATGAAATAGCATGAAACTGTAAAACTGCAGAATTGAAACACTTGCTCGAATGGTGGTAGTTATCTCTGAGAAGAGATGTGGCTGCTACGTGCATCCATATGAGAAGAATCATCATAATGTGACTCCAGATACCTTTTTAATATTACTCATGAATGCCAAAACCCTAGACATCCAAAAACCTAACCCTAGGAGGTGAAACTCCAAAATCCATGTGGGCCCCTATGGGTAAGTTGGTACCTCAAATTCTCGGGGTCGTAAATTTTGCATACAACCTCTGTTTTAGGTACGTGATATCCCATTGGAAATGTATTTTAGAGAACTACACATTACGTTGTCAAACTTTGACTCTGTCTATAGTTTGACTATGGTAAGACAAAAATTCTTTGTTTAGGGCTCCAAAACAGGCCCAAAAG
Source organism: Picea sitchensis (assembly GCA_010110895.2). NCBI lineage: Eukaryota > Viridiplantae > Streptophyta > Pinopsida > Pinales > Pinaceae > Picea > Picea sitchensis. The sequence goes on along the minus strand of SNQJ01S0085946.1, from coordinate 17,738 downwards.
TACAACAAGATGTGATGACATGAAAACATACAAAATAAGCTAGTTGGATTAGGTGAGAGGCCACCAGTATCCACCTGGAAGATATGTAGGGATTCAGATATCCCTAGAAGTGTAGAACCCACAATTACAAAGAAGTACAGAAGAATGTGCTGAACTAAAAACTGACAAGAGGAGCCAGTTGTAATAGGTGGGTGGCCACCAATATCCACCTGGATCATGAAATGATATTCCCTTCTTCTTAACTACTCCTAGGTCTCATGGAAAATCATTGGAGAGAAGAGGGTCACACATTATCTCGTCTTGGTACTTAAACAAGAAATTTCCTGGTCCCAGACTAGGATACCCCAGAACACATCTGGGGGATCTAGATCACAACTAGGGTCTTATCGACCAAGGTATACAACCAAGGATCAATCCAAGCACTGAGAAAGGAGTCCATGGAACACATCCAGGGGCCCTAGAACACATATAGGGTCTTATTCCATCAAATATCTTGGTCCTTGACCAAGAACCCCAACAATACACTAGGGGCCCAACTAGGGTATTTTTCCATGGCTCTAACTACTTGGTCCCAGACCAAGAATCCCAAGAGTGTACTAGGGGGCCTAGATCACAACTAGGGTCTTTTCCATCCTACCAGAGAATGGCTCTTACATTTTCATTAATTTATACTTCAATATTTATAGGGATGATGATCATGGGGATGTTAGACCTATTTATACTTCAATATTCATCATATCTAGCATACCATCATTCATATATACCATTCATTTAACTCTTAACATTCATTTTGCATAATGTAACATAACCATTCTAGTGCACGTTGTAAATTAATCTTAACATATTCATTCATTTATCCATTCATTCATCATAAAATACATTTCAAAGCATAAAGAGCACATTCCACACATTGACACAATGTTTTACCATGGTTCACCCCCCTAGGATACATCCACAAATATTTGGCATTCTATGCTTCTTTATTCATCTTCTTTAAAATATTGTGTTTTGTGCATTGCATCATAAGTTAAGTGATGATGAGGCTAACCAATGCTACACCAAGCTCCACAACTTCTGACCTGACCCTCAGTTACAACTCATAGGTCTCCAAAACTGACTCAACATTAGCTACACACTCTTTGACCAAAAAATAGTAATTGTGACTCAAAACTCTTCAAACATACCATCGATAAGATAAGATGATCTCCTCAGATCTTACAATGCATATTTATATTATCAAAATGGGTAAAAACCCTAACCCTAAGTGGATTAGGTTTTTCCACATAGTAACTTCCTACGTGTGAATTTTCTTCAATCCAACCATTTTCTCGTTGTGTTGTCCTTCTTTCTACCTTTTCCTTTCTCATTCCTTGTTATGCTCTTCCTTATTTCCCAATGCACTCCTTTTCCTTGACTTCTAGCACACTCTCAATTTGTGGTCCCCTTTTCCACTATCTTCCAAAACTACTACGCATTTCCCCAAAATAGATTGCTCCAACAGGCCCCCAACACTAAACTATGGCTCATCCTGAGCCACTCAGGTAGTGTTTTCTTCTTGTACTAACTTATTCAACGCCTAAAATATGTCTGTCAAATTTTGTACTTATGATTTTTCCTGTGCATTCCTTTCTACAATTATTTCTACCAACTACGTTATAATGTGATCCTTCAACACTTCTACACTCTCCAAGTGTAACTTCTATATCCTACCCTTTAATGCTTCCAACTCTGTAATCATCGTTTCAGCCCCTTCTTACAATGGCTCTAACTGTGCCTGCCTTAACTTCTTTTCCACTTGGATTGACTTCAGTTTCGCTTGCAGGTTCTTCATCTCTTGTGTACTCTTCATCATGTCTACTATAGTCATACTTTTTGTCTATGCTTCAATTCATGCACTGCAGTGTTTAGGTTTCTCTCCTTTTGTCTAATTCTTGACTCTTTGCATCTTGCAATTTTTTCCACATCTGTGTTGTATAGTTTTACAATTATGCCATTATGTTGATCTCCCCTTTGATGTTTTTTGTGTATTCTACATCCTTATGTTCCCTTTGTCCTTTAATATTTGGTGTAGTGTTAGGGATCACCTTCTCTGCCAGATATGTGATTTCCCCTATCTACCCTTCCATAGCCTGCACTATTTTTTGGATATTCTCTTATGTTCTTAACTCCTCTGCATGTGTGCTATCTAGGATAGTTTAAAAGACATCCTCAATCCTTTGTTCTATTTTCTCCATGTGTTGTTTTTATTCATCCCTCTCAAGATGCACTTGGATGAGGGATGTTTCCAGTATCTCCTTTTCCTCCCTGGATGTCTCTAAGTTTGTCGAATATTTTCTGGACCTTTATTGGACTTCATTCGCAACACTAATCTACATCTTGTATCATTCCTTGGTTGAAATCTTGGACAACACCAAGTCCAACTGCCCTATATCCTTCAAGGGTTTCTGCATCGTGTCCTTGTCTATTTCTAGCATCCCTTGGTTGATGTTTGTACTATCTCCTTTTGTTCATGGGATTTCTTCTGTTTCATTGTTCCTTTTTTTTGTGCTGCACTGATATATATGATTTCCAAACCTTCCTTAACCTCCATTAACTTTTTCATTAATTCCTCTCTTTGTGACTCCATGACATATAATTCTTCTTCTCCTCGATCTTGCACTTTGTCTGCCACCAATTCTGCATCGTCACTAGTTATTGTAAGTTGAGGGATCTTCTTGTGCACCCTCATCTTTCTGCATTGTCCTCCTATCTTCATCGTTGATATTCTATTTGGTGTTGTCTCTGTCTGCGTGGAGTTCTTTGCCTCTGGTAGGTATCCACTTTCTTTCTCTTGGCTAAGGATGTTATCCTTTTTCTAAGATTACTTGTTTGTTCCTCTTGCTCGCTCAGTTTCTAGTACTAAGGCCTTGGGTATTGTTTCCTTCTTCCTCTACTTCTTTACTATCGCCCTACTTTATGTTGGCTAAGTGTACTCTGATGCTTTCCTGGTATTGGTTGTTGGACTACTTGATTTTCCGGTTCCTTCTTGTTCCTTTCCCTTTGTTCCTTTCTTTTCAACCACTCGTGCCTTCCATTGATCTAGACATTCCCCTATCATCCATTCTACTTCTTCTTATGTGATATAGTACTGCATCTTCAACCATTTTTTCTTTGGTTCTCTCCTTGTTTGCATTCACATCCATATGTTTAGATTATTTGAAGTGTTATATCCCTTCATTCTCCTTCACCACTTCTGGTGAGATCCTCCATGTGTCTTCTATGTTTTCCTTTATCTCCTCAAGATACATGCCAAAAATGTTGGTATTATCTTTCCTCTACTTAGGATCTCTATTGTGCCATAGGATTATATAGCTTGTTGCACAACACCTTCCTCTCTTGTCACAAAAGGCTGATTATTTTGATTCTTCCCATGCCACTAAGGATATAAAAATAAGCAACCAAAAGTAATGGAACTTTATCCCATAATCATGTGCATCTCTGCAATCCTTCAAAAATAGGTTAAGCAAGTATGTTTCCCAATTGAGTACTATCCCCTTCGCGCATTGTGCGCTTGCTGCTACCACTCCTGTTGGTGCCTCTTCTTTGTGTAATTTTCTTAGTAACTTGCAAGCCATCAACATTTTCTCTAATATTTTGGTTGACTCATTTATATTCTTGATAAGCATGCCTCTTCTTCCCTTTTCAGTGCCAAATTGAGATTTTACTTCTTCTACAATGGTATTTTCCTTCGTCATATCATCTAAATATTGCTCTGGATTCACCCCATATGTTGGAAGACCTGTAATTTTTGCAATTAGGTCTACATCAATTGAGACAGGTCTATCCATACACAAAAATCCTCCATGTACTCTCGCTAGTAATTGTTTTATGTAGGCATTGACATCCTTCCCTCTGCAAAAGTGTGGGATTTCTAACAAATTCATGATGCTTAAATTGTACAACCCTGTAATCCGCTTTTTAGGTTATAATATTGGAAATCCTAATGAGCTTATCCCTTTGTTCTCCATATAAATTTCCTAAGAAAGCTCCAGAAACTTAGCCACCTCGATGATGTCCTGATCTGCATACTTTAGTTTGGGAACAAACCCCAACACATCCTCAATAGTTATTACCAATTCTGAAATTTGGGGAAATGACAACAAAATTTGCTTTTGTGTGCATTCTACTATTAATGTTGGCATTTCTTTCTTCTTTGATGGACCTGTTGTCTCCTTCTATATTTCTTTCTTCATATCTTGATATGTATCATTTTTTTTTATTCAACCATAATGTTATTTGTTTCCTTGGGTTCATCTGATTTTGTCTCCTCGTCATCTTCTTCCTTTTGTTCTCTCTGTGGATGCATCGCTCCTACTTTTTTTTTGTTAGGGTTTGCTTATGCGTTATGTTTTCAACCTTCTTTCGCATGGTTTACTTTCGTTGCCTCTTCCTTTTGGTTCTTCTCCTTGACCATCGTCGGACTAACTGACTCACTTTCTGGCGACGATATCTCATCCACATCTACGACCCCTTTAGCATCCTTCGTTAGTTCTTATCCTTCTTGTGAACTGGTTGGGTGCTCCGAAGTTTGGTGGTCTCATCGTTCTAGCTCGGGTGAAACTCATTGTAAATCTTTGTTGGACTCTTCACAACTTCTCACACAATTGAGCCATGTTTTCTCCTTTACTCCCATTTTCTCGAAATCACACTAAGTATGTACCTTTTCGTGATTTTCCCCTTTTATAAACTCCATCATAAATTATCTATTGTATTCCACTTTTTCTGACAACTTTCCATCTCCTTTGCATTGTGTTTACATTTTGTCAAATTTTCCATGTGCATAGTGTCTTAAATTCTATCGCACCAATTCACTGTCTGTTATGTGCTATATTTTCCAAATGTTTGTCTACCACTTATCTATCTACCAACTTTTTGTTGTCTTTTTCTTCTTTTTCTAGCTTGTTCTTTCTTTTCTGGTTTTTCTTCCCCTTTTCTTCTTTTTCTACTTTTTTCTTTTCTTTTTCTTCTTTTAACTCCCACTATATACATTATGTACAATTCTAATTTTCTACGCAACATCTATTGATAGTTAGTAGGTCGATTGTCCCTATACAATTTCAGTCGACTACCATTCACAAATCCTTGCATCTCCTTTCCTACTACATCCTGCAGCTGCACATCACCTCCATTTTTGACAAACTTTATCTCATATGGCCCTATCCAATGCATCCTGAAATTCCCTAAGTGTTGCAAGTATTTACTGTCATAGAGGAGTACCAGATATCCTTCTTTGAAGTTCTTCTTCTTGATGTGTTTGTCATTCCAAGACTTTTCCTTTTCTTTCTGTACCTCCTGATGGAAACGAGCTACAATCTTGTCTTATTCCAATTCCATGAGTTGTACCAATCTTTATTGACTTGCACCTCTTTTTTTCATGTTTGTAATTGTTGCAATGTGTAGACTACGTATCAAATACTCTAAAGGAACTACTGCTTCTTGTCCATACACCAATATAAAAGGTGTCTTCCCTGTAAGTTTCTTGCATGTATTTCTATAGGCCCATAACACTTCTAGTATCTTCAAATTCCAATCATCCTTACTCACATTGCAAATATTTGTTAGGGAATTCTCCAATATATTGTTAAATGCTTCCATTGTCTCATTGTCTTGAGAATGGTAAGGAGTGATATTATGATCGTGTATCTAGAATTCTTTAGTCATTGCATGGATAGTACTATTGATAAAATGAGTCCCTTGATCGCTCATTAGAACTCTTGGGCATCCAAATCTTGTGACTACTTTCTCAAATAAGAAGTGTGTTCTAGTTTCTACATTTCAATCCTTCATTGTTGTTGCTTCATCCCATATGGTCAAATATTTCATCACTGTAATGATATACCTGCCTCCTGATCTTCTAGATGATGGATTAATTGGTCCTACAAAATCTATTGTCCACTTATCAAACACCTTCAAAGTTACTTGAGGTATTAATGGCATCTCATCCCTCTTGGATGGATTTCCAACCTTTTGACATACATCACAATTCTGGAAATACTCATTTTCATCCTTGTGAAATGTTGGCCACCATAATATTGTGCGCAATATCTTCTGCGCAGTAGCTTTCCTTGCATAATGTCCTCCAGCGATTCCTTCATGTGCTTCTAATAAAATCATAGGCCTTTCATGCTCCATAACACATCTCCTCAGAATGTTGTCTGCACCAAGTTTGTACAAGTGACCTGCAATCAGTTCGTATTCTGCATCTCTAACTACCATATTTTTCTTCTACACAGAATTAAATTCCTTTTTGAAAATCTTGTACTCATAAATTCAATAATGTCAGCAAAATATTCATCAGCAATATGTATTGAAAACAATTGTTCATCTGGGAAATTTTCCTCCAAGTTTCTTGGTTCCTCTCCATTAGTTATCCTAGATAAATGATTTGGACTTGCATTCAATCTTCCAGGCTTCACAACAACTTCAAAGAATAACCATCTGCATAGTCTTCCCTCCAACACTGGCTTATTGACCAAATATCTAAGAGAAGAATGATTTGTAAACATCTTAAAATGTTGACCTAACAAATAATGTTTGAACTTTTGCAATGCATACACCATATCCAACCCTTCTCTTTATGTTGTGTTGTAATTTTGTTCTAAATCTAATATCTTCCTGCTTGCAAATTCTATTGGGTGATGTATATCACCTTCTCCTGGTTGTGTTAATATTTCTCCAAGCGCTATTGCAGATGCATCCACATGCACATGAAATTCTTTTGACCAATCTGGAAACAACAAAATTGGCATTATCACCATTTTCTCCTTCAAAATATCCAAACTATATTCACACTCATCATTCCACTGATACTTGATGTCCTTCTTCAACAATTTTTCCATCAGCGCAATGATCTGTGCATATCCCCTTATAAACTTCTTGTAGTAACCTGTATGACCAAGTGTAGATTTTAATTGGCGCACTGACTTAGGTGGTGGTAGATTCACTATGACAACAATTTTAGTAGGATCAACCAACATACCCTATTTATACACCACATTCCCTAACAGAATACCAAATGGTGTGCTAAAAATGCATTTCTTAATATTCAATGAAATCTGACATTTTCTACACCTATCTAAAATCAATCTTAACACTTCAACATGATCCTTCAATAAACTAAACATTGTCCAATCATCCAAATAAACTTCCAAAAACTTATGAATACATTTCTTAAAGGAAACAACTACTACTCTTGAAAAACTAATAGGGACATTCTCCAACCCGAAAGACACTAATGTATACTAATAGGACCCCCATTATGTTGCAAATGTAGTCTTGCGTCAATCTTTAGGTGTTATTATGATCTCGTGATATCCTGAAAATCCATCAATGAATGGATATGATTATTGACCTCCTACATTCTCCAATACTTCATCTGTAAATGGGGTAGGGAAGGGATCATGCATACATGCATCATTCATATTTCTTAGGTCTTCATATATCCTTATTCCCCCTTGATTCTTCTCATGCACTACCATAGGGATAATCCACTCATATTCTTCCATAGGCTCTATTACCCCAAACTCTAACATCTTATTAATTTCTTCCTTCACCTTATACTTATACATTGGATTCAACCTGTAAGGTCTCTATCTTATTGGTATAGTATTTAGCTTCAAAGAGATCTTCATCTCTCCAAGTTATCCATCAAACCCCTTAATCTCTGAGAATGTCATTGGAAATAGGTCCCTATACTCGCGCAATAACTCTATTATTATTTCTACTATCTAGTTATCCCAATAATCTCCAATACTTGAAATCTTTGGGTTTTCTTTTGTTCCAATGTTTACCTTATTGATCTTCAGTGGTGCAGCATAATATTCTGAATCTAGATTTGGACCTTCTCTTTCTCTTTCTCCTTCAACTTCTGTAATCTTGATGTTGCACAGGTTTTCTTTTGTTGGATCATCTTCTACAATGTAATAACAATGTAGAAGTTGTCTTACTATCTATCTCTTCTAGTTCTGATAAGCTATCACAATATCCACTTCTGGTTCTTCAAAAATACTATCTCTTACCAACTTCAATGGTGTATCTATCTCTAGATTCTCATGCTCAAATGTAAATGTAATCACAAAATTATGTTGCATCTCCTCCCAATTTGCAGTTTCTCTGCATTGTTCGAATTCTATGTACCAATTCCTTGGGATTCCTTCCAATGTATGAATAAATTGATGTGGCCACTCCTCTGGTGGTCCTAATCGCCACTGAATTCTACATATTTCTACATTTTCTCTGGGTTGTCCCATTCCATCATACTTCTCCAAATATTTATTCTCTTGTTCTGTGCCAAATCTGATGCATAGTAACCTCCTACATTGATACCAGTTCTCAATCTTCTTCTTATGAGTACCTCACCAACGTGCAGGTGTAGATTTTAAAGAAATATCTAAAACTAGTAACCTCTTACTTTCGAAAACTTCTAACTCAAACTTTGTTAAAAATTCCTCTAAATCATCCTGACCATAAAAAGTGGGTGGTTCCCTTACCTTTGTACCAACCCATATTAGTGCACGTGGCATCCTTGCACATCTTATGGTGGATAACTCATGTAATCGTTACTGCCAATTCTCTAGTCATGTTTTATATTTTGAAGCACACAAACTAATGCTTCTCCAATTAAGCATTCCATCTACTATCGGGTTGACATTATCTTCTTCTCGTGCAATAGTTCTATATAATTAATTTATTTCTTCTGTAATAAAATTCTATGTTGTAGGTTTCACATACCTTCCTCCTATTAATTTATTTCTTCTGTAATAAAATTCTTTTGAAGGATCTAATGGTGCAATAACTCTATATTCTCCTTATTCAAATATCATTTTTCTAGTGTTGAGGTTAATAATAGCTTGATTTTCAAATGTCAAATCCAGACCCAACAATGTTGGATATGGTGAAGTGTTATCTACTATGTCAATCACCCTAAAGTCTTCCATAGTACGGACACCATATAGATATATAGGTATGCCCTTCAATCTATTAATTGGTACCACTCTATGTTGATTTGCTAACTTTAACTGAATAGGTGAAAATCGCAATGTAGGTTCTCCCATGGCTTCCCATGTTTTCTTAGGAAAAAAATTTACTTCAGACCATAAGTCTAATATGATATCACCCATTTTTAAATCTCCAATGTTTGCATTCAATATGAACTCCCTACTTGTTCTTCTCTTCTTACAAACCTAATTGACTATCTTCTGTTCTAATTTCATTTATTCCCCGTAATTGCACTTCTCTAATAGACTTTGTAATACTTGTAAAGAGTTTTTATCATTCAACAACTTGACACAAGACCCCAAAAAGTTTCTCATATTACTTACTTGTTCTAAATTCTAGTCTATGTTGGTCTGATCAAACATGTGAGGCATGTCATACACTAGTACATCATCTCCTGGATTTATACCTGAAGTAGATGCAATATTTTGCTTCAAAATCTCCTGTCTAGCCTCCTTGAATTTCTCCTTCTCTTTGCACACATCAAAATTCTATCGAGGTGTTGTATTCTTCCTGACCCACAGGTAATGGTCCTGATTCTTATTTTTTGCATCTGCTCCTGTCTTAGCTCCACCTATAGTAACTATATTGATATTCTTCCCATCCTCTTCTGTGTTTTCCAAAACAATCCATTGGACATTCTAATTGTTCTGGTTCCTTTTGTCTTGTACTTTAAGAGAAGTGTCCGACAATATTCTGTCTCATGATCTTCTCGACGAAAATACATACATCTCGTAGGTGGTTGTGGACAATCCTTTTCGCAATCTCTAGGTTTCTGACAATTGTGACAAACTAATGGTCCTATACCTCCTCCAAATCCTCTCCCTCCACAACCTCCTCCTCTAAAGCCTCCTTAGTTACCTTGATTATCTCCATGCGGTGTATTATATTGTGGTTCCTCATTGTACTTTGGCTACGCATTATTAGACTATGGTGGTGCTCCAAACTACTATGCGTTGTTATACTACGGTGGTGCTCCAAACTATTGCGTGTTATTATACTGCAGTTTCACTATGAACTGTTGCATGTTATTATACTGTGGTTGATGTGCAGGTTGTCCTGTAATTATTTCATCCTACACCCTATAAGTATTTAATGTCCTCTCCTTAATTATTTCCAAGGTTCTACAATCCCTATCTTCATGTCCAACTGACTTGTAAAAATTACAAAATGTAATATTAGGCACCATTTGATACTTTTGCATCATAGGACAATGATAAGGATCATGTCCATGTGTTCTACATATCTCACACCATGGTCCTCTTGTGGGCAAAGGATTCAAAATTCATGTCCCCAAGTGATGCACAAAGGTTGGGAACTCATTCTTATGATGACCTTCTTCCCTCTTTTCCTTTCCCTTATTCTGATCCAACTGAAATGTCAAGTTCTTCAAATCTACTCTTAGCTCTTCCAAAACTGAATCTGTATGCTTATATTGATTTTCCTCCAATTACAAGGCTGCTTGTAGAGCCTCGCCCTAGGTTTGGAATTTCTACTTGCTCAATGGATACGTCAGATGTGTCAATAATGAATTAACAAATAAATTTCTATGTTGCATATATGTGATAGGATACTTCAACTTACCTTTCAATCTTTTGAATTTATGATCAACCTCCAAAATTGACTCACCTGGCTTCTGTTTGATCTCTATCATCTCATTCATGAACTAATCCTCTGAACTTGGTCGTTGAAATTCATTGATCAATGCCTTCTTCACATCTATGACAGTTGTAGGGACTCCTTGTGGATTGTTTACTGCAAGGTCCATATATCAGTCTAGTGCGTGGTCTCTGAATGTGATCTCTAGTTGCACCACTTTTATGTCTTCATCTGTAATCTTCTTAGCTACCAAAATATTCTCACAAATAAACAAATGCTTCTCTAGGTCCTCTGACCCTTCTCCAAGAAACTCTGGTAAACGAATAGTTGGATCTACTCCTGCCATTGTGAAGTTTGTTGTACTACCACCTCCGCGTAGTGTAGATACCTGACTACTACTAGTTGAACATATAATTCTGCTTGAATTTCCACTTGACAACCGTCCTACTAAAATACTTCTACCACTAATCACTTGTTTTCTGAACGTTTCTTCTTCTTCATATGTCATAGTCGCACATGGGGTCATGGGTTCCACACTAATTTTGAATCTGGAATGGAGAGCCTTCTTCTGAGTCAGACCCTTGACCTCTGTTTTTCGTCTCATATGTGGTGCACAATATTTCCTCGATCTGCCTCGTTGCACGAGGATCCTCTACCTCTTCCTCATCACTGTTCAAGCCCTCTCGCTCGGCTACTGCCCTCTTTTTCCTATTGATATTATACTGGTAGTTTTTTCCACTGCACATCACTCCTGTTGTTTCCATTATCTCCTTTGTTTGTTCGTCATCCATCATAATGGAGTCCATTTCTTCTTTCTTCTAGCCTCCATCTAGAGCCCTCTCCATATCTCATATCTTCCTTAATGCTTCCCCCAATTCCCCCATGCGCACATAGTGATTTAGTTGTCTGATTCCATTATCATCACTTCTTTGTCATGCAATAAAATATTGATTGACGTGTAAAGTGATCGAATGTACCCTCCTTTTGGTCCCTTCAGAAACTCCTTCTTTGCAGCAGTATATGACTTTGCATTATCAACTACAAACTCAGTAATAAACCCAACAATAATATTTTCTAACCAGAAATCCACTGTGCGTGTGAATTTATTATTCACTCTTTCCAACCGTGCAATATTCTCAGTAGTCCAGTATACTGGCCTTATTCAATTACTAAGTTGGATGAGTATCCTTCAACCTCAATATCCGCTCCCATAGAAACTCTAGAAAATAACATAAATATGCCTCATGCAAATCAGTAAACACATACCTCTGTAAATATTGGCACGGTGTATACCTGGAGCTTCTATTGTCTTTCTGCGCAAACTTGAGATTTTTTTTCTCCAACCATCTTTCAATCTCATGCTTAATTGGATTCCATGGCCTAAGCATTCCCTTCTACCACTGAATTCTCTTCATCAAATCCCCTCCAATCTGATCTTTTGAGTTCCAACCGGGAACATAACCATTTGCTGGATGTATAGGTTGACTCGGGTTCTGCCTAAGTGCTCCAACAAAACCCTAGAAACCATCAACCCTTATGGAGACCAGAAGGAAACACTCCACACAGAGTGCACAACGTTGTCTCACCCAAGACGGCTAATGGGTGATTGCATGACCCAGATGTCTGCAATCATGGAAGGGATGATGCTCATGGGATGGTAAACATATTTATACTTCAATATTCATTAGATCTATCATAACATCATTCATATCTACCATTCATTTAACTCTTAACATTCATTTCGTTGAAAGTAACATAACCATTCTAGTGTGCATTGTAAATTAACCTTAACAGATTCATTCATTTATCCATTCATTCATCATAAAAGACATTGCAAAGAATAAAGAGCGCATTCCACTCATTGACACAATATTTTACCGTGGTTCACCCCCCTAGGCTACATCCACAAAGATTTGGCATTCTATAATTATTTATTCATCTTCATCAAAATATTGCGTTGCACGCATTACATCGTAAGTTCAATGACGGTGAAGTTGACCAATGTTGCACCAAGTTCCACATCTTGCAACCTGACCCTCAATTACAACTCATAGGTCTCCAAAATTGATGCAACATTAGCTCCACACTCTTCGACCAAAAACTAGTAACTACGACTCAAAACTCTTCAAACATACCACCGATAAGATAAGATGATCTCCACATATATTACAATGCCTATTTATATTATCAAAATGGGTAAAAACCCTTACAACAAAGACCCAAAACCCTAACCCTAAGTGGATTAGATTTGTCCACATAATAACTTTCTGGGCATGGCTAGTCTTCGATCCAACCATTTTCTCGACATGTTGTCCTTCTTTATGCATTTTCCTTTCATATTCCTTGTGTTGCTCTTCCTTATTTCCCGGCATGATGTTTTTCCTTGACTTCCGGCTTGCGCTCCAATTATGGTCCCTTTTTCCACTATCTTCCAAAACTGTTGAACATTTCTCCAAAATAGCCTCCTCCAACAGTTTCCTCAGCTCAATGATTAGGGTATTGTAATGTCCCATCCTTCCCTAGACAAAGACTATATTAGGGTGATAAACATTGAATAATCATCTTCGGGAGAGTTTCTTGGCCCTCCCCCAGGCCAGGCATATTAACCAACATAATTTTCATGAGGTCCCCACTTGAGGGGCATATCTTGCTCGAAAGACCCTAGAAATGAGTTATTGACGACCTTGAGACACCTCTCGAGATGCATGCTCCTATGCATTTTTTAAGGCAGAGTTACCAGCCTTAACATGGCCAAATTTCTTTTGAACATCAAAACCTAAACCCCTCGATGCAAACTAGCTACGACTGGAATCCCGTGGCCTTAAGAGGTAAGGACCTCAACCCAAGGAAACTAAGAGGGAGCTTGAAGAGGTAGCTAAACCAAATTTGGAAGGAGTAATGGGTAAATCATCACTTTCCCTTTAAATCAACTAAAAGAGATCCAACCCCTAGATCTTATGAAGAACAAAACCCCAACTCACCCCCGCACTCAATCAAAGTAGAACATGAAAGAGCTGAAGCAGAATAATGGATTGGATTTAGGAAGGATAAGTGTTTACCCAGATCTCAAGCCACTAAATTACTAGAAGACCAAAGGGAATCCAGCTTGTTCACTTAGAATGCATGAGTTCAATATCATCCTTGAATATATCTCCGTAAGCACATCCCCTTCTATTCGAGGGGAGACATGGAAAATTTAGAGCAATCTCACTAATACATAAGTCATTGGGACTCTCGGCCTTTGCAGAACCCAAAATCTTCCCTGAAGGTACCTCTACTCCCTCTCCATTGGAAGTCCGAATTGTCACCGGACTCCCACTCACTAGCAGAATATGTTGAAGCTCTGGAGAAACATCCACAATATTCTTGATAGTGCCCTGAATTCTTTCCTGAAAGGAAGACTACAATATGCAAGAATATGCCCAACCTTATGACATATCGACCACCAAAAAGGAACGTTCAAATAGTCCAAAATTTGCATTGGTGGGACTGGGGATCTTAAAGCTGCGGTTTTCTAGATATAATCAAACTAACCAGCTCTGCTTACGCAGTCTGTGAGATTCGCTCAGCGAAATTCATTGAAGGTGTATCTGCAACTTAAATCTACAATTGAATTCAGCACGTATTTGGCGTTGAAAAGTCCATCCTCTATATATCAATTGCAGGCGTTTGAATTGCCCATGTCTATTTTTGTTTGACTTGTGCGTACAAACGATATTTTTTTAATAATTGCAATTGCAGGTGTTTAAATTGCCCACGTCTTTCCGTTGCAATATTTTGTTTGACTTCTACACACAAACATATTTTCTTAAGAAATGGGAATCTTTCAAGGCATGGTAATTTTTTGATTGGGGTACGTTTGGGATACAATTAATTTATTATTATAATTTAAAAGTCTATCTATATTTTGGATATATTAATAATTTATAAACTTTTAAAAACATATTTATGAATATATTAATAATTTATAAACTTTTGAAAACATATTTAATGAAAAAAAAATTATTAATGAGGAGATTTCAACTTTTTTAATTTTATTAAACAATTTACTAGTTAAAATTTCAATTTTTTTAACTTTTTGATATTCTAGGTTCTATCTATTTTTAAAAGGAATATATGAAATTTATTAATATTGAAATATAACTATAAAAACAAATTGAATGTATGTTTTAATTGTTTGAAAAAAAAAAGGTTAACATTTCATGGAGCCATCATTAGCAATCATGATTTGAATGTTGTTCAATGCATGGATATAATAATTTGTCTTTTGGGCGACCTCATAGTGAATAAAGTTTTGGGTGTTATTGTTGACAATTAAGACAATGACTTTAAAGTGTTTTTTTTTTTCCAGGGAAAATATTTGCTCAAATTATATTAGACATATAATTTTTTCATCTTCAGATTCTCTAAATCCTCAATTATTTCTAGAAAAAGATATACACTGGCACAGTTCAAAAACTTTACAAAAAAGTAATAGTCAAAATGAGTTCCAATACAACTGCCACAGAAACTGAAATACTGAGATATAATAACCGTGTATAAACAAAAAGTCCTGGATAGACAGATTCATCTTTTCATATCTGCTTCTCTAAAGTAGATTCGTCAATGAATCTTTAACTGTCTTCGCAGGCCTTATTCTCCATTTGTCCATCTATAATAAGTAACTAGTCCTTCAGGTTCGATCATAGCCTCCTTAGAAAGAAAGTCTGCATCAGAATTAAAAACTCTAAAAATATGTTGAAAGACAATAGATTGGAATTTCTGAATAAGTATTTTCGTTCTTTTCTTCCATCCTTCTATGGAGATCACCATCAGTTTGCCCTTGTCATTGAGCCAATATATAACACTTTTGAGTCGCCCATAACATGGAGAGATGGAATTTCCAAATGATTTGCTAACATTAAGGTAACCCAAGCTCCCAAGAGCTCTGCCCTTGTATTTGTACCTTTACCACAGAAGAATGTCCATTTATACACCGTTGAATCCCAGGTTTTTATGATTCCTCCTACCCCACTCTTATCACCATCCATTGCAGCTGCTCCATAGAACCAGGCAAGGGCTGAATTCTGACTTTGATGTATCCAAATAGACTTTGGAGTTTGAGGCTTTACCTTACTGGTGGGATAAGTAATACGTGTCAGGATCTTGTAGATAATCAAGTGCACTGAGGGGGAAGCTTCTTGAAAGATTGCCCGATTGCATTCAAGCCAAATAAACCAGATAACATATACTGCAATCACTATAGGTACCTTCTTATTCATATACCAGTTTTTCATACATTCCAGGAGGGAATTTCCTGTCCAAACGCCATCAAGGAATAAGATATGTTTTAAAAAATTCCAAACAGTTAGAGTGAAAGGGCAAAGTTTGAAAATATGTAATGGAGTTTCCAAATCCAATTTGCATAGTGGACAACGTCCCGGGCCCTCCCATCCTTTCCTCTACAACATATTCCAGGTTAGTATTTTTTCTTCCATTACTAACCAAATAAATAGCTTTATTTTTAACTGAACGTTCCACTTCCAAATTGATAATCTCCATCTCTCCACACTGATTAAGCATTTCGATGAAATAATACTTAGATAGAAATTCCTTGCCGATGGATTACCAGGACTGTCCCCGCCTGTCCACATAATTTGGTCTACACCTTCATGTAGGATCACCCCGGCATCAATAAGGTTTTTCCTATATGAATCCCATTCTAATGCCAATTCTGTGTCTAGTCCTAGAACATTACTCTTCACCCAATAATCTGAAAGATCTGTTGTTCTTGACAGATTTCGTGCTTAAGCCAGTGTCACCATATTTTGTTCTTTTAAAGATTCATGTAATGGAGTGGATAAAAAAGAATTGTCCCCCATCCCCAAAATACGATCCTTTCCCAAAGCCACTAGCTCTCCTGATCCCGGGTTCCAGCTTATACCATGTAAAATAAGATAAGTCACCTTCAATAATCCACTCCAAATTTTTGAAACTCCATTTTGTATAAAGGAATTAGATCTTAGCCACGCAGAAAAAAATTTGTTTCCAATATATTTGTCCATTAATATCTTATGCCAAATACCTTTTCCTGGGAGTACCCTCCAAAGGGTATTAGCTGCTAATGCTTTGTTGAAGTCGAAGATATTGAGAATGCCCCAGCCCCCCATCTTTTTTGGAACGGATATCTTCTCCCGGTTACACAAATGCAAATGATGGGAAGTACTATCACGTTTCCACAGGAAATTGTACATCATTCTTCTCAGCAAGTTCAAATTCGAAAAAGGTACTTTAGAGTGCTTGATATAACCAATTAATTTAATAGTTTGGGGAGCATAAATTCTAACGAAGATGTGTTATGATATTTGGAGTTCCACAACGAGTTGAAAATAAGGTGGAATGTCATCATCTTGATGAGGGGGTTATAAGAAGGTGGAATGTCATCTTCTGGCTGAGGTTGAGGAAAGGAACATGGCATTTCAATATTTCAATGTTGTTACATATCATTTCAATATTTCAATGTTCATGACAAAATTTCCCATTTTCCATAAATGCATAAAGCTTCCCAACTTTTTATTTCTTACATTTTATGTTAATATTTTCATCGTTTCTAACATTTTATGTTAATATCTTTTTCATTTCTAACACCAAACTTAAGTACGAATTAACAAAAACTCTACAAATTAAAGTGAAGGTTGAAGTCATAGGTAACGATTCGTATATAGAATTCCTTGATCAAAATATGAAGTGAAGATCCATGACATGATATATTGTGATACTCTACCTAAAAATCATAGTTTTAAAAGAGATTGTAAAAGTTAATTTTAAACACATATTTGATGTTTTCAAGAGTGCAAGTCATACACACTCAATTATTATAATGGATTGCATAACCTGAAGTAATTGTGATACTCTACCTAAAAATCATAGCCTTAAAAGAGATTGTAAAAGTTAATTTTAAACATGTTTTCAAGGGTGCAAGTCATACACAGTGAATTATTACTTTGTCATGGATTGCATACCGTGAAGTAATACAGCCTGAGTGGGCCTAATGGTTAAGAACATGTGTTTCCTCTTAAGAGGTCACAGGTTCAAATCCAGAGGGGGTAGGGTATGTATACCTTCGT
>SNQJ01S0085945.1:15018-49168 GCA_010110895.2 Picea sitchensis | reverse complement strand
CCTACTTGTCCAAGAGGTAGTTGATCCAGTAACAGCGAAACTAGCGGAGGTTTTTCTTCGCTCCACATTCTTTAGCTATCAAGGTGAATTCTATGAACAAACTAGTGGCGTGGCCATGGGCTCTCCGCTTTCCCCCATCGTTGTCAACCTTAACATGGAAAGCTTTGAAAAGAAAGCCATAGATTCATATCCCCTGAAACCATTAATATGGAAACGTTACGTTGATGATACCAATGTACTTTGGCCACATGGGGAAGAAGAGTTGAATAAGTTCTTCCATCACATCAACAATTTATCCAAAGACATTAAATTCACAATGGAACGTGAAGAAAATGACACCATCCCTTTCCTTGACATACTAATAAACAGAAAGGAAGATGGTAAATTAGGACATTCAGTTTACAGAAAAAAGACCCACACCAAAAACTACCTTCACGCCAATTCCCATCATCACCCCAACCAAAAATTAGGAATTCTTAACACCTTATCCACTAGAGCCATAAGGATTTCAGATAAAGAACACCTAGAACAAGAGAAAAATCACCTTCAAAAAATCTTCAAAAACATAGGTTACAAAGAAAAAGAGATTGAGAACGCAATAAGGAAATCCCTAGAAAAAAGAAAAAGAAAAAGAAAATAACAAACCTCAACAGAGAAACAACCAAACCCTGAGCCTCACCGCCTACCTCCCTTACATCCAAGGAGTCACTGATAAAATCGCAAAAATCCTAAACAAGAAGGAGATTAAGACCTCATTCAAAGCACTTAATACCATCAAACAGAAAATGAGATCTGTTAAGGACAAGCTTGACCAACACAATTTCAAAGGAGTATACAGAATAGATTACTCCTGTGGCAAATGCTACATTGGAGAAACAGGCCGCTCTTTCAACACCAGGATTAAAGAGCATAGTGTTGACATCAAGAATGAACGAACCCGCACCTCAGCATTAGCCGAACACTCTCTCACAACTAAGCATCACATACGCCTAGAGGACACCAAAATCTTAGCTAAATAAGACCACCTCCTTAAAAGATGAATTAGAGAGGCAATCGAAATCATCAAAAATCCCGATAACCTAAACAGAGACAATGGCCTAGAGATTAGTGAAAGTTGGATCTCGCTCATTCGGAAAAGAAAACATTATTAACCTTACCCTCAGAACTCTAGTACTTACACCCTCACTTTTTTTGAACCTTAACTTAACCTAATCTTTAAAACCAACCTTCTACCTTATGAAAATCCCCTTTGACATACATTAATAATAATATTATTATTACCTTTTTACATTTTAACCTAACTTAACCAACACAATACTAATTAAAATTAAACCATTTTGATTCCAACTTATAATCTTATACCACTAATATAATATTATTGCTACCTCATTAAATTAACCCTAAATTTAACCTATAATTAACATAAAATTAATATTAATAATATTAACATCCTCAAACCTAGGGTTTCACTTAGTCGACCACTAATAAAACAGTAATAATATTAATGCTACCTCATTAAATTAACCTTAATTTAACCTATAATTAACATAAAATTATTAATATTAATATTAACACCATATGGCTAACCCTAAATTTAGCCTATATTTAACATAAAATTTTATATTAATAACATTAACCTAAATTTAGACTATATTTAACCCTAGATTGCTAGTGATGCTTAGTTAAATTAACATAAAATTAATATTAATAATACTAACATCCTCAAACCTAGGGTTTCACTTAGCCGACCACTAATATAACAATAATAATATTAATGCGACCTCGTTAAATTAACCTTAATTTAACCTATAATTAACATAAAATTAATATTAATAATATTAACACCATATGGTTAACCCTAAATTTAGCCTATATTTAACATAAAATTTAATTAACACCATTGGGTTATCAATTTAAACCACTCAATTCATTAATTAAATCACTATTAAATACCTATTTTAAAAAAAATATCCTCAAACCTAGGGTTTCACTTAGCCGACCTTAGTTTTCCACCCTCCTCGTCATTATTTATTATGGGCTCCTCTCTTATTTTTCCTCAGGATTCTTTGTCCTGAAGATGGATCCTGTTGTGGATCCGAAACATCGACGACAAGCTATCAATAGCACTGTGGTTCTTCCGACTAATTCTAAACAAATCTCTCACCACAGAAACCTAAATGAGAAGATGCATATTATATTGTACTTGAATATCATCGATTAATTTTGAGATGTAGATCTGTTGTGTATTGCTCGTGGCTACACTTTATATAGACAATTACATGACATGGATCTGTAGTGTACTTGATTGGAATCCATGATTAGTTCATCCCCAGCATGGGTATGCCCACCTTAGAGAGATAATTGTTGTTTTGTAGATGGCACCTGCTAAGCTCTGGTCACGGACTCACTCATCTTTGTGCATTCCCAATCATAAATATATTGTAATGTATTAACGATATCAATTGTTCCTCTGACCTCACACATTAGGGGGCATCTGTTATAGCCCTAAAATTCTCTACCTATGCATACATGGTATTGGTCTTTCTACTTGCATAACTTTCCAAATCACAGTTGAGGAACTCTATTTAAAAAACCATTTTTTGGAGCATGTACCCGCCATGTTGCACTACTTCCCACGTGCATACGCTTGTTACATGATAGACATTCCATTTACATACGCTAGCTACATACTAAACATCACATGTTTACCTCCAAAAGTTGCAAGGAATTCGGTGGAGTTTACGGGCTATCGAGGGTTTCCCAACCAATTCACCTGCTATAGCTCGTCCCCAAACCAAATAAATATCATTTTGTCATATAAAGGAGTTCTTGGGGTCCCATTTTCACATCAATCATTATAACATTGAAACTCTGCCTGAATCCCTTTTCCCTCCTTGCCCGAGTATTTTCATCCCCTTCGGAGTTTCTGCCTCGACATTCCCTCTCTAGCCTTTTCTCCTATACAATCCCTTCCCTTCCCATGAAGTGATTCGCTGATTGTGAGAAAAATCATTGGGATAGTTCACTTGGAGAAACATTAAGAGGATCTCGGACCAGGTTTGCAAGAGCGTCAGCCTACAAAGGTTGTAATTTTTTATCTTTGCATTTGAATAAAAGAATCATTTTCCTGTCCCAAATGATATCTTTATGTTTTTCATTTGATTTATGCATAATGATTTATATATAACCCTAATCTTGATGAGTATAGATAGAATATTTGTAGTTTTGTTTTCCTAAGTGTTCTCGCAGGTCAGCTTTGGGAGGAGACTTGCAGCCTGGGAGCTACAAAGATGGAGGTGGTCTACATCGAACGTTGGACTAAAGGTATTACTTCTCACCTACTTTCATATCTCTTTTTGTTCATATATTTAGAGTGTTTGGGGTAGTTTAGGAATTAGATTTTCTTTTAAGGGAGATCATATATTTTCCTATGCTTTGACCCTGGTATAGTAATAGGGGGATTTTCCCTTCTAGCACTTACTCTTGTCCCTATCCTCCTTTGTCGTTTTGGTACTACGTTGCTTATAGTTGGTTGATTCTATGTTGTAGCCATTCTAGTATTATCAGTCAGTCTACCTGTTCTCATTGAAGAACCTTCTTTGGCCTTGTCCTCAGGCCTAAAGGAATGTGTTGTGCCTATCCTCATGGTTGTTTTTTCTACTGGTAGCTACCACTGCGCAGGCCAGTCTTTGATTATCCAAATCCACTTCCTCTCTAGTAATGCAATATTTCATCTCTAGCCATGCCTTCTTGGGATCCCTTGCTGCTTGAGTCCATATGTGATGTATGGATGCCTTGAAATTGGCTATCCCATCTGTCTCCTGCACTACCTCCATCGATATGCACCACACATTATTTGTGCATTGTTGTATCGCTTCTAGAAGAATTGAAAAAATGGTGTTGTTTTCTTGTTGCGTTTTGTTGTCCTTTGCCTGCCAAAGGGACTCGTATTTGGTTGCATAACACTTTCCCATACTATACAAAAATGTTGAGAATCTCAGCTCCTACCACCCTGCCAAAGATATCAAGATGATAAGCCATGAGTAATGGAACTCGGTTCCATTGTCCTACACTTCTCTATAGTCTATTAAGAATTGGTTCAACAGGTATGGTGCCCAGCTAAACATGACCACCTTCGTGCACTGCGCGACTGCTGCAATAAATCATGTTGGCGCTTCCTCTCTATGGAATTTCCTCAAAAGTTTGCAATCCATCAACTTTCTAGCAAACCTTGTTGTGTTGTCATTAATATCCTTGATGACAATTCCTCTATTCCATCGAGTAGTGTCAATCTGTGTTTTAACCTGCTCTATCATTTATTTCTCGTGCACCTTGTTATCTAGGTATCCCTCGGGTTGCGCACCAATTATGTGAAGTCTTGTGATCTTGGAAATCAATGCCACCTCTATTTGTACTGACCTATACATCCATAGGATGCCTCCATGTATGCGAGTGACTAGTTGTTTGACACAAAGCTCGACGTTCTTACCACGCCTGAAATGCAGTATGTCCAATAGGCTCATAATGCCTAAGTTGTATATCCTAGTTATCCACTGCGTAGGCTCCAATATGGGTTTTCCTAAGGGTTCAATTTCCCCTGTGTTTATGAGATAACCCTCCTCGTCCAAATCTGGGAATTTAGCCACATCATGCACATCATGGTCGACGTACCTAACCTTAGGTACCTTTCCCAACATATCATCTACATTGATGACTATGTTTGGGAGATAGGGGAGTATAATCTCCATGGAATATTGTGCCTTTCTTTTTTGTCCCACAATAGATGTACCTACCTCTGGTGCGTCTGCGTCCTCTTCTTCCCTTTCGAACTCCAATCGGTCGATGACATCTTCGACCAACACTTTCGCGTGCTCATGGGATTGTTACAGTACCATTGTTTCATTGGTATTCACAAGTGTCTTAGGGTTAGGGTTCAAAATACCATTCTGAGCCACAAAGCTCTACCCTATTTCTCCTTGCTGCATTGTGGATGTCTCTTCCTCGACCCTTGTCAGGCTTATTGATTGTGTGTCCAAGGTGGTAACATCCTCCAACTCGACCACCTTCTCAGGTTGTTGCATTGTTTCCTTACACCTTTGGCCCTGTCGCGTAACTTGGATGTACTGGCCTGGCACGTTGAACTTTGGTGGAGTCATTCTCTCTCAAATTCACACATTTTCTTGATTTTGTGTAAACTACTAGCTAGGGCGCGCACTTTGTTTCTCGCTCTGTGCTAAAAAATTGCTAAATGTTAAATAAGCGCATTCTTTTTGCCTTTTATAGATCCAATCGTATTCATTTTCCACTTTCCGCGTGCATTTGTGTCGACTATAATTTTTCCCACGCATTATCTTCTGATGTTTTTCATGGTCATTACTGCGCGCAACCTTTTTCTGTACTTTCTTATGGTTCAGTCAACTTATGTTTCTTTTTGTGTTTTTCTCCCATTTTCTATTTTTGTATTTTTGTTTTCTTCTTTTTCTCCTTTTTATTTATTTTTCTCATTTTTCTATCATAATCTCTATTATAGTACACTATATACATTCCTTTCTCACTACGCTGCAACTTCTAAGGGTTAGGAGGTCAACTGTCCCTGTACATCTTCTATCAACTACCGCTAATCATTCCTTTCAGTTATGTTCCTCCCAAGTCCTTTAGCTAAACAGATCCCCCATCTGTGATAGTATTTACTTCATATGGCCCTATCCAATGCATTATAAACTTACCAGGATGTTGAAAAAATTTACTGTCATAAAGTAGGACTAGGTCTCCCTCCTTAAAGATCTTCTTCTTAATATGTATGTCATGTCAGGCTTTGTCTCTTGCTATATGTACTTCTTGGTGAAATCATGCCAAAATATTTTCCTCTTCTATCTCCATTAGTTGATTCAACCTCTCTTTTACTGTGCCTCTTTCTGTCATGTTGGTAATTGTTGCTATGCGTAGACTAGGTACTAGAAATTCTAATCGTACCATTGCTTCCTGCCCATACACCAATCTGAATGGTGTTTTTCCTATCAACTTCTTACATGTGGTCCTATATTCCCATAGTACTAATTTTAGTTTCAAGTCCCAATCATCTATGTTGATATTGCAGATCTTTGTCAGAGCATTCTCCAAGATCTTATTGAAATTTTCTACTATTCCATTTTCCTGAGGGTGGTATGGTGTACTCTTCTGGTGATAGAATTCAAAATCCTCAATCATATCCCTAATGGTATTGTTTATAAAGTGAGTTCTTTGGTCACTCATCAAAATCCTTGGACATCCAAATCTAGTGATCACTTGCTCAAACAAGAAGTTTGGACATCCAAATCTAGTGATCACTTGCTCAAATCTAGTGATGTTGTCTTTGCGCTACAGTCTTTGACTGGTGTTTCCTCTACCCATCTTGTTAAGTATTCTATCGTAATAATGATATATCTACCTCCTGTTCTTTTTTCTGGTGGATTGATTGGTCCAACAAAGTCTATTTCCCATTTTTCAAATACTTGTAGAGTCACTTTTGGTCTTAGGGGCATCTCATCCCTTTTGTTAGGTTTTCCAACCCTCTGACAAACATCACATTTCTGGCAATATTCCTTGGCATCTCTATAGACTGTTGGCCACCATAATATTACAAGCAATACCTTATGTGTGGTATCTTTTCTTGCATAGTTTCCTCTAGCTATACCTTCATGAGCTTCTGCCAAAATTCTGGGCCTTTCATGTTCTAATTAACATCTTCTCAAAATATTATTTGTGTCCATCATATATAAGTGTCCTACAATAAGTTGATATTCTACAGCTCTGAATACCAAATTCTTCTTCTACGCAGTGCTAAACTCGTGTGGCACACTTCCTGTACTTAGGTATTCAATCATATTAGTAAAGTATTCATCAACTACTTGTACTGAAAATAATTGTGCAACAAGGAATTTCTCTTCCAAGTTGGTAGGTTCTTATCCATTAGTTACCCTTGACAGGTGATCAAGTCTTGCATTCAGCTTCCCTGGATTGACTATCACTTCAAAATCAAATTCTTGGAATAACAACGCCCATCTACGGATCATCTCCCCCAACACTAGCTTGTTGACTAGGTATTTGAGGGAAGAATGATATGTAAACATCTTAAAGTGTTTACCAAGTAAATAGTGCTTGAACTTTTGAAGTGCATATACCATGGCTAGGCCTTCTCTTTCGATGGTGTTGTAATTATGCTTCGGTTCTGATAATTTTATGCTTGTAAAGGCTATAGGGTGGTCTAATTCCCCTACTCCTGGTTGTCCCAAAATTTATCCAAGTGTTATGGTCGATGCATCTACATGAAAATGAAATGTCTTTTCCCAATCTGGGAATACTAGGATAGGTTTTGTGACCATATTTTCATTTAAGGTGTCCAACCCTTGTTGGTAGTCCTCATTCCACTAGAATATGATATCCTTCTTTAACATTTTTTCCATTGGTGCAGTAATCTACGCATACCCCTTTATAAAATTATTGTAATAGCTTGTATGTCCTAGTGTTTCTCTCAAATGGAACACTGACTTTGGTGGTGGTAAATTGACAATGACTTTGAGATCCACTAGTAAACCTTGTTTACAGACTATATGTCCCAAAAATATGCCAAAAGGTGTCCCAAAGATGCATTTCTTGATATTCAATGAGATCTGACATTGCATGAATCTTTCTAACATTAGCCTTAACACTTCTACATGGTCCTTTAACAGACTATATACAGTGCAGTAATCCAAATATACTTCTAAAAACTAATGTATGGATTCCTTAAAAGAAGCTATGCTTACTCTTGAAAATATGGTCGGTGCATTCTTCATCCCAAATGGCATGACTGTGTTTTGGTAGGATATCCATTTTGTAGCAAAAGTATTCATATACATGTCCTCTGGAGTTATTTTGATCTCATGGTATCCTGAGAATCCATCTGTAAATGAATATGCTTCCTAGCCTCCCACATTCTCTAAAGCTTCACATGTAAAGGGGGTATGAAAACGGTCATGTAAGAAATCATATTTAGGTTTCCTCATATCAACACAAATCCTTATCCCCCCTTGTTTATTTTCTTGGACTACCATAGGACTTATCCAGTCATATTCCTCTATTGGTTCTATGATACCAGCTTCCAACATTCTATCAATTTCTGCTTTCACTTTCTGCTTATACACTGGATTCAAATTGTAAGGTATCTGTCTGACAGGTCTTGCCTTAGGTTTGAGAGGTATATTCATCTCTCCTAGCTCTCCTACTATGCATTTCATCTCTGTAAAGGTCATTGGGAACATGTCATTGTATTCGTGCAGTAACTATGTTATTATTCCTATTGTTTCTTCATCCCAATAGTATCCAATACTTTCCATTTTAGGGTTATCAGTGGTCCCAATGTTGCCTTTATTCACCTTGATTGGTGCAGAAAATAATTCTGACTCCAGAGATGGACATTCCACCTCTCTTTATCCTTCATTTTTTGTAATATGAATGTTGTACGGATCATCTTCATCTGTTGCTTCCTCTTCATCATGATAGCATGAAAGTAGCTCTTTAATTGTCTATCTATTCTGTTGTTGACTCTCTTTCATGATTTCAACTTCTGATTCATCAATAAATATCACACCTCTTATCTGCTTCAGTGTCGAATCAATGTTGGGGTTCTCATGTTCAAATGAGAAAGTTACTACAATTTTTTGTTGTAATGTTGTCCATTCTATAGTACCTATGTGCATCTCCTGGTCTACATACCAGTTCTCTGGGATTCCTTCCAATGTATGGATAAAGTGATGAGGCCATTATTCTAGTGGTTTCATCAACCATTGTGTTATGCACTTATCCAATGTTCTTTTGGTGTCCCTTGTCCATCATACCTCTGCATATTATTTCTCCCATGTTATGCACCAAATCTAATGCATAGTAGTCGTTTACATTAGTACCAGTCCTGAATTGTTTCTTTGTGTGCACCCCACCATCTTTCAAGTGTGGCCTTGAATGCAATGTATAGGGATAATATTCTCTAATTTTCTAACACTTCTTCTTCATATTTTGTCAGAAATTCCTCTAAGTCATTCACCCCATGAAAACTGGGAGGTTCTCTTATCTTTGTACCAACCCATCTTACTGCACGGTCTATTCTTGCACACCTTCTTGTGGAAACTTCATGTAATCATTGCTGCTAATTCTCTAAACCTATATCTAAGTCGAAAGCACATGATGTGATGTTTCTCCACCTGAGTACCCCATCTATAGTTGGGTTAACATAATCTTCTTCTCGTGCGGTGGTTCTGTAAAACTGGTTTATTTCCTCGGGATTGAAGCAGTGGGTTCTAAAAACCTTTCTCCTTCTGAAGGATATAATGGCGCAATGACTCTATATTCACCTTATTCAAACATAATTTTCCTTGTATTCAGGTTGATTATGGCCTGGTTATCAAACGCCCAATCTAGTCCAAGCAATGTTGGATAAGGTGTTGTGCCATCTACTATCTTTATTACTTCGAAATATTCCATAATTCCCACTCCATGCAAATCTATTGTCACACCTTTTAGCCTTCCAATTGGTAACACTCTGTGTTGATTTGATATTTTCAACTGGACAGGTGAATAACCTAATGTGGGTTCTCCCATATTGCTATGTCTTCTTAGGTAAGATATTTACTTCAAAGCTCAAGTCCAGTATAATATCCCCCATGTTGAAATCCCCAATGTTAGCATTTAGTCTGAATTCCCTACTTGTCCTTCTTCTTGTATGGAGATGATTTACTATTTTATACTCTAATTTCCCTTCTACCTATGTGTTACATATTTCTAGCATATTTTGTAAGATCTTAACAGATGATCGATCATTTAATAACTTAACACAAGATTGCAGAAATTTGTTTATGTTACTTACTTGCTCTAAAGGTTGTGTTTCACTGGTGTGGTCCATTGAGGAGGGAATTTCTTACATTGGTGAGTTCTGATTTTGCTGCGCATCTGCTGTAGATGTAACATTTTTCTTGAGAAACTCATGCCTTTCCTCCTTGAATGTTTCA
This sequence comes from Picea sitchensis, assembly GCA_010110895.2. Classification (NCBI taxonomy): domain Eukaryota; kingdom Viridiplantae; phylum Streptophyta; class Pinopsida; order Pinales; family Pinaceae; genus Picea; species Picea sitchensis. The sequence continues at coordinate 39,149 of SNQJ01S0085945.1, read as the reverse complement.
TTTTATGTTCGTGCATCAAATTGCTTCTATGGTTCAATATTCTTCTTCACCCATTTTATGTTGTGTTGGATCTTGTCTTACTTCGTAAGTTCTTGTCTTATATCCTCCTCACGTAACTATGTTGATGTTTCTCCCATCATCCCTGGATTCTGTAGAAATCCGTTGTACATTCTGGTTGTTATGGTTCCTCTTTTCTTGGATCTTTCCCAAGAGTCGTGTACAATCTTCTGTATCATGGTCCGTTGTGCGACAATACATACATGTCGTTGGTGGAAGTGGGAATTCCCTTGCATAATGTCCTAGTTGTTGGTATTTGTAGCACACTAATGGAAATCTTCCTCGTCCAAATCCTCCTCTACCTCGTCCTCCACCTCTGTATCCAACTCAATCTCCTCGCGGTGCATTGTATTGAGGTACCTGATTGTATTACGTGGGGTTATAATGTGGTTGTGCATTATTATACTGCTGCTACACGTTGGTATATGGTGGTCGTACCTGGTTGAACTGAGGTGCATCTTGTCCTGTCATCATTTATGCTTTTACCCTATAAGTATCTAAATTTCTTTCTCTCATCAGCTCCATTTTCCTACAATATTTATCATCATGACCCACTAACTTGCAGAAATTGCAGTATGAACTTTTAGGTATTGTCTAATACTTCTGCATCATTGGAAAATGATATGGATCATTCTCATGTGTTTTACAAATCTCGCACCATAGTCCTCATGTTGGAAAGGGGTTTGGTACTCATGTTTCCATGTACTACGCGAAAGTTGCACATTCATTCTTGTGGTGTCCTTTTGTACTGCATGTGGTACACCAAAAAACTTCTCTTTTCTCTTTTCTCTTTTCTCTTTTCCCTTATTCTAGTTAAGCTGAAATGTTAGGTTCTTTAGATCCTCCTTCATCTCCTATATTGTTGGATCTGTTTTTTGATGTTGGTTCTCTTCTAGTTGTAATTTTTCCTGCAGAGCCTCGGCCTGAGTTTGGAACTTCTATTATCTCAATGGGTATTTCAAATGTGGTAATAGTGAGTTCACAAATAGATTTCTATGTTTCATGTCAGTCATGGAATATTTCAACTTACCTTTTATCCACTTAAACCTCTAATCAATCTCCCAAACAGAATCACCTATTTTTTGCTTGATTTCAATCATTTCAATCATTTCAATCACCTAGGAGGCCAAACGCAACCCCTGATTGGAGGGCAACCCCCACTGACCCTGACCTATGGACAAAACATACCTCCATCCTTGGCCCAGTATTGGAATTATCTTATACAACATAATCCTCAATCGACTGGGAGGAAACAACCTCAAGCTAACTCTGTCATACCCCCTAGTATAGGCCAACCATATCCAAGCACGTCTAATCCTATTTGGGGCTCGAACACTCAACCCCATGCCCCTATTCAAGGGTATAACCCTACAAATTACTTGCCTTCACACCAACAACCGAATCTACCCATAAATTCACATTATATGCAGTCTGCTTATGGTCCCACTAGTTTACCGATGGGACTCCCTCCCCAAAGTCACCAGTACTTGCATGTGAATAGACAGTTACCTTTCTTAGCCACCTTGGACCTCCCGGATCTGTTGAGGATTTTAAATGATCTGATCCGTCACTCTCCTCAATGGCCCACCATACTGGCCAAACTACCATCCGACATCCCTAAATTCGATGGTAAACCAGGAGAAGACCTGAATAATCATGTAATGACTTTTCACCTTTGGTGCTCATCCAACTCCTTGAGGATGACTCTATTCGTTTATGCCTTTTTCATCGAACCCTCACAGGTTCTTCCATGAAGTGGTATATCGAATTACCACGAGGCTTCTTCACTGACTTCAACACCCTCACTATGGATTTCCTCACCCACTACCAGTTACCGATTCGCTATGAAACGAGAACCGAGATTTTGAGTTCTTTCAAACAAACCAAAGCCACTCATATCTTTGATCACATTCATGAGTGGCGACGAAGACGACGTCTCATCAAACTCAAACTTCTCGTTCATTTGTTGGCAGAGTGATTCACTAAATCATTTGTGAACGACATCGCTCGTGACATCGCCATGGGTGGAGTTGTCACAGAAGAACAAGAAATCATTCGTGCCCAATACCTAGACCTTGTTTACTCACAAATGGGTACTCTTTACGACTTACTCCCTGATGCACCTCGTCCTTCTACTTCTACTACTTCAACCACTCCTGTTGCTTCTCATGTAGTTGACGGTCTGATTGGCACCTTCCATGCCCAACCTCATTCCGTCTAAACCTCTAGAAACAACCCCAAATCCATTTCTTCTAATGTTCAAAATGCTCCCTCTCCTACCCCTCCCACCGGCAAGACTTCTGAGGTAAATTCCGTTCAATCTACCCCCACCGGAAAAAATAAATCCAAAAAAGGAAAGGGTAAGACCAAGGAGGATAAAAATAATCCACAAACTGAGAAAACCAAAACACCACCTATTGACGATAGGGATAAGCGCAAACCCCGATACCCTTGTCTTATCTGTGGTGATGATCACTACACTAAGGATTGTCCACGACGAGCTGAGGTTACTAAGTTCCTTCAAGGGACCACGAAACCCCCCACTCCGGCCGTATTGTCACAACCCTTCCCTTCTAAACAACAGGCCCAATTGGTCATTCATGACCAACCTTCCCCCTCCAATACATCCTATGTCTTAATGTGTACAGGTGAGAAGAGTGGCATCACACTTACCACTTGAGCCAAAGATTATCCTTCCTCCAAAGAGAAGGTTGATGCAATACCTCCTTCATTGGTCCAACCATATCCCATGACTCCACATATCAACGGTCCTCTTCATATCGAACGACCGAGCCTAGATACCGTTCTTCGCCCTCCCCCAAAGGGTGTTGTTCGAAAATCATCTTTCAATCCCCATGCACGTGTTGCCCAGAACTACAGTATTTTAGAAGATCTGGCCCAAGCACCGACCACGATGTCAGCCCTCGAAGTCCTTCAGAGTTGTCCTATACAACAGAAGGCACTGTTGAAAGCTATTGGTGGAATCGACCCTACGGATATGAATTTAATAATTTTTGACTTGGAAGATCACATTCCAAGGTTACCCCCTCAACTTGCATTCAAAATACAAGTTATCGTCTCCGAAAAAAACATTTGTAGAACGGTTATTGATGAGGGTGCCTCGACTTGTGTCATGTCTATTAGCTGCTGGAAATCCATCAGCTCTCCTCCTTTGACTGAATCCCACAACATGTTCAAAGCCTTCAATGGCTCTGGTTTTAAGCCTTACGGTGTCCTCCCTTCGTTGCCTATTACGTTAGAAGGAAAAACGGTCCAATTTGAAGTGGAGGTATTTGACGCTCCTCTCGATTACAACCTTCTACTTGGCCATAGATGGATCGATTCCATGCGTGCAGTTGTGTCGATTCTTTTCCATGTCATGTGTTTCCCACATCAAGGAAAAGTAGTTATCGTCGACCAATTGGCCTTCTTTCACTCCGATGCACATACCGGCAACGTACCATTCATTGCAAACCCCCCCGGATATGAGAACATCGGTGTGGGTCTTCTTAAAGATTCCTCGTTGATGGGTACTTTCCCCATCCCACCACATGATGTTCCACATCCGTTTGTCGCCTTGATCAACATGATCTCCACCTCTGTTCATGAAACCCCTGCGTCTTACAACCCATGGACGGTACCCAACCCTAGCGATCATCTTCGTTATGGCGATGAAATGCCTTTGAGTTCGGTCAAATCTTCTTATCAAGCCATTCAATCGGCAACCCCTTCTACCCCCTCTCTTGGTGATTTATCTCCAAATCCATTCCATGTCATTTTTCCCATGGACGAGATGATTATGTCTGTTATGTCCATGGAAGACACCCCTTGGGACGATGGACATCATCGTTCCATCCTCTTCCTGGAACAACACACCATTGAGGGTTACCAACGTATCTCGACCCCGTCAACCATTGTCATCATTTCTACCTTTCCCGATTCTACACATGATATGTTCTACGAAGGGAACTTGAGTAATATCTCACCCACCATCTCCCTCGACATATCCATAAAACCTGGAGTTGTCGAAAATGTGCATATCATAGCTTCGTGTTTGCATGACGAAATTGTCACCTACAAGTCTTTTTTCCAAGAATTTTGTACGTCTTCGCATGGAGCTATGAAGAAATGTTGGGGATTGACCCTGGCATTATGGCACATGATATTAAGACATACCCAAGTGCTAAACCCGTCTGGAAATGACTTCGTTTGCTCCACCCACGTAAAGCAGCCGCTATCAAGCTTGAAGTTGAGAAACTTCTCAAACCTGGTTTTATTTACCATGTGGCTCTAATTGACTGGGTTTCCAATCTTGTTCCGATTGACAAGAAACAAGGCACAATCCGCATGTGTGTTGATTATAGGGACATTAACAAAGATTTTCCTAAAGACAACTTTCCTACCCCCTTCATTGACTAGATCATCGACAATTGTGCCAGAAGTGAAATCTTCTCTCTGATGGATGGATTCTCCGGATATAATCAAATCAATATCATACCCGCGGACCAACACAAGACCACTTTTATTTGTCCTTGGGGCACTTTAGCCTACTAGAAACTTCCATTCAGTTTAAAGAATGTCGACGCAACTTTTCAACGTGCTATGTCTTACGCCTTCCATGATATAAAGCACATTGTGTAGCCATATCTCGATGACTTACCCGCTCATTCCATGCGCTGTGTAGATCATCCAATACACCTCCGTGCCATTTTTCTTCGATGTTCGTTTTACCACATATGCTTGAATCCCCACATATGTGTTTTTTGCGTAGAATCCGGCAAACTTCTGGGATTTATTGTTTCACATCAAGGGATCCGGGTAGATCCTTTAAAGGTCGAGGTGATTCTCAATCTTCCTCCTCCTTCCTCACTTTGCCAGTTCCAAATTTTGCAAGGGAAGGAAAACTTTCTCCGTCATTTCATCCTGAACTATGTTGAGCTAACTCTTGGATTTACGCGACTGCTCAAGAAAGGTTTTGAGTTCATATGGGATACCACTGCCAACAAAGCTTTCGAATCTTTGAAATTGTCTTTGACACGTACCCCGCTACTCTTCCCACCTGATTACATTCGGGATTATTTCATTTACCTCGCAGCCTCGGACTATACCATTGCTATGGTTCTCATCCGGGAGGATGATTCTCATGATGAACATGTCATCTATTACTTGAGTCAGAGTCTCACAACCATCGAAACCAAGTATTTACATGTTGAAAAAATGGCCTTGGCAGTCGTCCAAGCAGTTCAACGTTTTCGGCACTATATCCTTTCTCGCAAGACTACGGTAATTTCTAACTGCAACCCTATGCAGCACATTCTTACACGCCAATTTATAGGGGGGAAATACTCCAAATGGATCGTAATACTCCAGGAGTTTGACTTAGAATTCGAACACGCTAAGTCCAAGAAATCCTTAGTGTTTTCCGAGTTGATGTGCGACCTTCCCTACTCTGAGATGAAAAATGTAGCAGCAGATTCATTACCTGATGAATCCCTTTTCCTGATCAGTTCCGATGACCTTTGGTACAGAGATATCATCATATATCTCCAGACCCAGACTTTCCAAACCAATTTGTCTAGCACTGACCGCTATCGAATATGCTACCAAGCCCGTCAGTATATTATCCTCGGTGATACTCTTTATCATCGTGGGATTGATGTTATTTTTTGACGCTGCCTCACATTTGACGAAGCCGAGAAAGCCCTCAATGACTTCCATTCTGGAGCCTGTGGTGGTCACATGTCTGGGTATGCTACTGCCCAGAAGATCTTATGAGCAGGGTATTTTTGGCCTTATTTATTCAATGATTGTATAATAGTTGTCCAAAAATGCCACGCTTGCCAAACCTACAACAATAAAATATGATCACACCCTGCTCCTCTACACCTGGTAGTCTCCGTTGCTCCTTTTTCAAAATGGGGTATCGATTTCATGACATGTCACCCTCACTCGATCGGGGGGCATGGTTACATTATTGTAGCCGTAGATTATTTTACGAAATGGGTCGAGGCGATGCCAACATTCAACAATACCAGAAGGACTGCAGCATTATTTATATTCAATCACATCATTGCTCGGTTTGGTGTTCCTCAAGCTATCATTACTGACCACGGTAGCCACTTTAGAAACTTCATGATGTTTGAACTCACTGAAAACTTGGGTCTTCGCCATGAAAACTCAACACCCTATTACCCACAAGCCAACGGACAAGTTGAAGCAATAAACAAAGTCCTCATTACCATGCTTCGACGAATGATAGGGATTCACAAAACGAGTTGGCACACGATGTTGTTTTCAGCATTGTGGGCTTACCGGACATCCGTTAAATCTGCTACCGGGTTTTAACCATTCCAGTTAATTTATGGTCTAGAAGCCATCTTGTCGATTGAATGTGAGATACCCTCCCTAAAACTATCCATCAAACTCCTCCCAAACACTTCTGCCGAAGAAGAACGTTTGTTGTATCTCATGCAATTAGACGAAACTCGTCGCGACGCCACCCTAGTTATAGAAACCCAGAAAAACCGCGTCAAGGCCCAATACGACAAACATGTCAAGCCACGCGTTTTCTCCGAAGGTGATCTGGTTCTCCTTTACGAACAAGATCGGGATATGCTAGGAGCTGAAAAATTTGAAGCTATGTGGCGATGTCCTTATATCATCAGACGAGTCTTGGAGAAAGGATCTTATGATTTATTGGACTACGACGGTATCCCTTTGAGTGAACCCAGAAATGGGTTGTACTTAAAGAAGTATTATGCTTAAGATCACTTGTGCATGAGTGCTTGTATTTTATTGTATCATACTTTTTGTGTTCTTTTTGATTATTTGGTCTCTGCCCTCGACCGCTTATCTTGCATTGTGCTTGGTTTCCAGATGTTGGAGTTTTCATCACCCCACATTGGCTTCATCGATGGTGCTAGTCGTAGTACTCAGAACCTTTCTTCTGTTGCATGGGCAATTTACGCCCCTACGAGCGAAATTATCAGTCTACGAGGTGTGTGCCTCGGTTGTGCAACCAACAATATTGCAAAATATAGCGTCATCATCGAATTGTTGATTGATGTTATTTCGCTTGGTATCTGCAACCTGGTTATACGACTCGATTCGCAGCTAGTAGTACTACAACTAAGTAACATCTATGCTATCTGAAGTCCTACTTTATTACGGGTATATTTACGAATTCGCCTCTTGGAATGTTATTTTGATTATATCGAATATCATCACATTCCTAGATGTCTAAATACATTGACTGATGCATTAGCTAACTATGTGTTAGACAGACATTTGGGACATTTATAAACCAATCACACATCACATGTATAACACAACACAAAATAAGCCGGTAGAATCTGTATATATGTATATAATGATCAAAAGTTTTTACAAAAAGTTTATGTCCAAGGATCAAAATCTCAAAATACGAAGCCCATAGCTTCTACAAAGTAGCATCACAGATGATGCTCACGATAACACACAACTGCTCGGGCCACCCTACGAAGCAGTCGATTGATAGACTCGGACACGCCCACAGTATGGCGTTGGTAATGTCTTGGGATCTCCCCAATGGCAATATCTAGGACGTCCACGGTCAACCCCTCTAAGTTCTTCTCCACTGCCTCGTAGTCTTCGACATCCCATCTCACCACTAGAGTTGTTTCTCCTCATCGTTGAATAGGATACGTTCCTGGAGATCGATATGGCCCCACATCTATGTCATCAAAAAGATATTTTTTGATTAGTTCTTGGATAAACATAAAAACATTTCATATGATAAAATTTACAAAAACATTTAAAAATAACAAAATGTGTACTTCTTACCCAAGTCACCCCACTGAGCATCCTCGGGCAGGGCCAAATCCGGATCCCCTCATAAATCCAAACCAGCATATGCATAGTTGTCAATCATCAGCATTTGGGGCCTTAACCAGTTAAAAAATGAATCATTGTACTTGATTATAGGCCCAGCTACGTGTTGAGCCATGAGGTTGCACCACTTCAGCATCCTCAGATCCTATGGAGCCGGTAAACCCCAATCAACCTGTATTCGCAGCAGTGGGACCTTCTCGAGGAAGAATGACACCAAAAGTTATCCGTACCCAAACTGCTTCAAGTCACCCTTTCTGCACTTCATCAATTGTCTCTTCATACTACGGAGAACTGCATCTGACCAGTTGAAGACCCGAGGCTCTGTGCACTCTATGGCATATTGGAAGTAGCTCTGGAGAGCCATGTGTAGAGCCGTGCTCCCAGCCATGCGTGCAATAGTGAACAAGATGGTCCTTAGGGTCAAATCCTGGACCCCCCAAATGGAAACCTTACCCTTTCTCCTCTCTACCTCAGGAACACAATACTGGTGACAATACTCACTCATAGGGAGCCCATAGCCTCTGCCTCCGGTCAAAGTAGCATGGTATCCACGTCGTGACAACCCCATTAGAAAATAGATATCCTCGATATCTAAGGTCAGCATGTGGACCCCCACATGAAATAATTGTTGGTCCACGTCCCACATATGGACTAGGTATTCCAACAACCTGAGTTGGGCTCTCATGCCTGGAATCCTGAAGAATTTCAATATCCCATAGTCCCGGAGGGCAGCGACTGTACTCGGGTCATTCCCGGCAATAGAATCATCCTCCTCATGTTCCCTTTCTCTCCATTCCAGCATTGTGATGGTCAAACACTTGCAAAAGAGTCATGAGAGGGGAATCAACAACTTGCTTTAAACTCTTGCATATTTTTTATTGAGCAAAACCAAACTTTGAAATCCATTTTTCAGCCCCTGCAGGTGGCCCTTTTTCACAGTGCGAGAATCCTAGATTCTCGTGGGTCCCGCAAGGCCCACCTACAAGAATGCTTGAGCGCATGGTCGGCCCTAAAAATGGACTTAAAAACTCAAAAAAATGCCAATAAAAACCAAAACTAAACCATGGAAAAGTTGAAGGATCAAGAGCTTACCTCATTGGCTGAAACGATTCTCCAAATGATCACTTGTGCCTCCCACAATTGAGCAAAAAAATTTGGGGGAAAATGAGGTGTGTTGGGCAAGTTTTTGGCAAAATCACAATGAAATGGTAAAAAGCCCTTTTTACCTATATTTATTCACCTTTTACTATTTTTTATTGATTTTTTATATTATTTTTTGTTTTTCTTATAAAACCTAATGCCCTAATAACCTTGTGAGTATGGTTTTCCGCAAATATGGTAACTTTGAAGTCCAAACGAGGGGGTACGGGTATTTTTTTTCTTTTTACGGTTTTTGTAGGAAAAACCTCGAGCTCATTCTTCGTTCTTTCTCACGCTCGAAAATATATGAGAACGTAACCGAGTATAATTTTTCTCGTCTTTTCGTACTCATTATGGTAACATGAAAACAACGAACCTAAGGGAGTATCCTTTAAGCTCTTTTCACACTCCATAAAAATGAAAAGATTGCCAAGTGATCTTGTTCTCTTCACGCTCGTTAAAGTATCTGAAGAAAACGTTCGATGGGCAATAGTTTATCAATTTTTCAGTCTCGTCAAACTTATTTACGAAAAAGGAACTGGGAGAGTTCTCTTTAAGTGTTTTTCAGACTCTCAAAGCATGAAAAACTCATGAGTTTTCTATCCTTGGACTTGTTAAACAAACATCGAAAGACCCACAATGGGACCAAACCACTCCTTCCTAGGGTTCTCTAAATATACTCTGAGGGACTCATCCGAAGGATGAGCTTACATCGACGAGCATATGTTATCCTCCTCAAGCTTGTGTAAAAATAAAGAGGTACTCACCAGAAATGGTGGGGGAAATTTTGGGAAAGGGATGTGTTTTCGTATTCATATTAATGGCAGTAAGCGTCGCTCTTGAACATGACACCCCCTATTTTTCATTTGAATCCAGTTTGAGAAATCCATTTGTCTCTCGTTCGACTTGCTATAAGGTCATATCTTGGGTCGTCTTTGAGTCAGTTTTGCCAAGTCTTTGGTCATGTCATTCATATGTTCAAGAAAAGTTCACATGAGCCCTCTATTGAGTCGGTCATCTGCAATTGTCCATTCTTACTATGTCAGCCCTCCCTGTGTCCATTTTGACCGGTATTCATACTTTGTTTCATCCTCAAAATCTATTACTTATTTCGTGTCATTGATGGGGGATACATCAAGTCCCTCCTATGACGAGTCTTGTTTCATCGACTCCAACTCATTATCCAGAAATGATACCTAGAAATCCTTTAGTACCTTAGAACCTGCATGCCTCAATGGCAGGTCTCTTCGCTTTCGACAGGGGTTTCACATCATTGATCCCTGATCAAGAGATTCCACCGAGTGCTCGACTTCAACTCATTCATTCGCATTCATTCGGATTGTACTTCGGTACCTTGGGAGTCATTGACATCAATGATGATTTCCTTCGCACTTGTTAACGGTTTTCATCAAGGACCGGTAATCAAGTGGTTTCTACCATGCTCGACTTCAACATATGTAATCACGAGGATAGATTCGTACCTTCAAATGACGATATTGAAGACCCTGGGTCTCATCTTTTTTTATCCAGGCTGTGATGGAGTATGTATGATTTATATCGGCACATAGATCCACTTTGTATGTCATGTGCTATTTCGTCTTAATTCAAGTCTTCTCACATAGATCCACAGTGTATTCCTGGTGGCTATGCAGTATTTTGACGGCATGGATCCATAGTGTATGATTGGTGGCCATGACCTACGTTTATCATTCCATTCATTTTTTCTCTAAGCATGGGAATGCCTACCTCATAACTGGTATTATATTTTGCAGATGCTTGGTTGTTTATAGGTTTTCGTTTAGGTGCGCTCATGGTTTCTGACACACACTCGTAGTTTACAAAGTATTTTGGTTGTCATAGATTCCAGCCTCATACTTTGGGGGGCATTTTGTTACACATTCTTTTGGTCACTCTGGTGATGTCTCTACATTTTTGTATTCAGGCTCCCACAAGGACCTTTTTACCTGAGAAAAGTGACTGTTGTGTTCTCCAAAAAACACATTTTTAAGATGAGTTTGCAGGCTTCCTATGTTATAGGGTGCGAAAATACCTCATTCTCGTAGGCAACCCACACTTAGGGTGCGAACTGTTCGCAGTCTACTCTATAGGTAGGATGTGAACCTGTTTTTAATCTTGGAAAAGAGAAGAGGTCACGAAGGTTCTAGAAGGGGATCTTCTAGAAAATGAGTTGGCATTCTCATGGTTGGCATCCTACTGACTTCTCAGATTTGGTGGGATCATCCTCATCTATTTAACCATCTCTCCTTCTCCTATATATTGAAAAGTTTCTCATGGAAAAGGTTAAGCAAGATTGAATGAAGAATTGGTGAAAGAATTGTGTGAAGAACCCTGCTTGGACAGAAGCTTGAAGACTCTATTTGGTCTATCAAGAGGTATTGTATCTTCTTCATGCAAATACAGAGCAAGTGTGTGTGTTGGAACCAAGGGTCACTGAAAGGAAGCTTGCGACATCAAGGCGATCAAGTTGTATCTTCTGCTTTCATTTAATATAATACAGAGGCATGTCCCTTTCCCATAAAATCACTCTTGTTTTATTGCATAACTCCTTGATCATATGCATAGGTTGACATTGAATATACTTTGCTATATTCACTTTGGTTGGTTTGTGTTGTCTTGGACCTGATTTCACAAGAGCGTCGGAGTGAAGCGGGAACAACAGAGACCTAAGGAAGCGATATAAAGGTATGTCACTCATTCATTCTTATTAGTAGATTTAATGACTACAGCTTAGGGAAAGAGTCATGTCCTGTCATGTTTTGTTCTGGATCCAGGTGGATCTAGGGAGATTTGTTAGTGTCCACACCTACCGATTTGTCTGATAACACATTCATGTATTGATCTTCTGAGCTAGAATTCTGAAATTCATTTATCAGTAGTTTTTTCACATCTGCAATAGTCCTTGTTACTACTGGTGGACTATTTACATCTAGGATCGTGTACCAATCTACTGCGTAGTCTCTTAGCATGATAGTTAATAGCACAATTTTTGCATCCTCATATGTAATCTACTTTGCTTCTTGGATCTTCTCGCAGATGAATAAATGTTTTTTAGGGTCCTCTGATGCCTCTCCCCAAAATTCTGGCAACCCGATCGTGGGATCATGTCCTACCATTTTGAACTGTGATGAACTACTACCTCCACGCGGTGTAGATATTTGATTGTTGCTTCATGAACTAGCTCCTCCAGTTGTTGCTTCTTGTTTGGATTTGTTTCATGTTGTATTTATTCCACTAAAATTCGGTTGTCTAATTGTTGATATTCTTTCTGGTGTGTTAGTCGCACATGGGGTTATAGGTTCCACACTGATGGTGACCTGGATTGGAGTTTTTCCTTATGTTCATGCCCTTGGACCTCTTATACTCCTTTCATATGTTGTCCGTATTATTTCCTCAATATGCTCCACATCCCGTAGATCCTATACCTCTTCTTTGTTACTTTCTAAGCCCTCTCTATCAGCTATGGCTCTCTTCTTGTTATTCATCTTATATTGGTAGGGTGCTCCACTATGCGTCTTTCCATATGTTTCCATTATCTTATTTATCTAGTCTTCCTCCATCATGATTGGGTCCATGGCCTGCTCCGTATTTCACTTATCCATTTCTTCCTCCATTTCTCCATCTCTTGTCAGTGCTTCCCCCCTTCGCCCATGCACGTAGGGAAGTTTAGTTGTATGATTCCATGGTCATCACATCATTGTTATACAATAAAATATTGATTGAAGTATATAGTGATATGATATACCTACCTCTAGGTCATTTTATAAAATCATTTTATGTTGTGTTGTAATGCTTCGCGGTATCTACTGCAAATTCGCTAATAAACCCCACAACAATATTGTCTAACCATAAATCTACTACACATGTAAATTTGTTAATGTTGTAATTGTGGGATCTCCACAGGATTCACTCCAGCTATCTGATTTGATTTTTTGGTTGGTTGTATTTTAACCTCAATAGCCACTCCTGCGAAAAATACGGGAAATCACAGAAAAATACCTCATGCAAGTCGCTAAACACGTATTTGTCAAGATATTTGTGCGGTGTGAACTTAGAGTTTCTGTTATCCTTCTATGCAAACTCAAGTTCCTTTCTTTTCAGCCATCTTTCGATATCGTCCTTCATTGGATTCCATGACCTTAAAATTCCTTTTTGTACCTTCATTCTCTGCATGCTTCTTCTATGGATCCCATCCACTCAATCTCATGCATCTCCAGCTGACAACGGAACCATTTGTTGGTTAAATATCTCTCTCGTCTACTTCTAGGGCTGACCCAAGTTCAGATCTGAACAGGTTTACAACAAAACCATTTAAAACTATCGGCCCTCCTGATAAACCAGAAGGAAACACAACACACATAATGCACTGTGCAGTCTCACCCGAGATAGATTTATGGGGACTACAATTATCAAGTTCTTGCAGTCTATAAATGAGTGGGGATCTGGCAATGTATTTTATCTCCTTCATGCATTCATCATGTTCTTCATTCAATTATTCTTATGATTCATTCATATTTTAAGCCCATGCATGCATTCTAATATATCTAGCTTAACCATTCATTCATCAAATAACCATTAACAGAAAGTAAACATGCAAGAAACATTACAAATAACACATGTTTTATCGTGGTTCACCCCCTCCTGGGCTACGTCCACAAAGATTTGGATTATCTTCTCTTTATTCAGTTTTCTGCAAAATATGGCGTTTTACGCATTACATATTCAATCATTCAAGTACTGTGAGGTTAAGTAACCTCTATGAAGCATACTATATCAGACCAGGCTCCTCATCCTGTGACCTAACCCACCAAATCTTGCTACTAGACACTTCTACAACTCAACATCCTTTTCACTCACAACTACCAAAACCCTGACCTAGACCTCCTAGGTTCATATTTATACTATTTTACAAGTTATAGTTGTTAAAATATCTACCAAAACCCTAACCCTATCATGTTTAGGTTTTTTTTCCTGCGTGCTACGTTGCTTTTCCTCTTTGCATGTTGTTTTTACTTTTTTTTATGCATGTTGTTTTCTTTCCATCGATTGCACATGTGCAAAATTAGGTCTTCCTTCCAAAATTAGGTCTTTCCCAAACTAGACCTTTCCTCCAACAATGTGCTTGCACCAAAAATGTCCTTCCTTATCAAAATAGGCATGTGCCCAACAAGAATCCAACCAGGAACCATTTGTTGGTTAAATATCTCTCTCTTCTACTTCTAGGGCTGACCCAGGTTCAGATCTAAATAGGTTTTTAAAACTAACAACCCTCTTGGTAAACCAGAAGGCAACACAACACACAGAATGAACTACGCAGTCTCACCCAAAATAGCTTTATGGGTGACCGCAATGCTCAAGTGATTGCAGTCTAGGAATGAGTGCGGATTTGGCAATGTCTTTAATCTCCTTCATGCATTCATCATGTTATTCATTCAAATATTCCTAGGATTCATTCATCGTTTAAGCCCATGATGCATTTTAATATATCTATCTTAACTATTTATTCATAATATAACCATTTACAAAAAATGACCATGCAAGAAACATCACAGATAACACATGTTTTATCGTGGTTCACTCCCCCGCAGGTCTACGTCCACAAAGATTTAGCTTCTCTGCTCTTTATTCATTTTTCTACAAAATATGGCATTGTGCACATTACATCTTCAATCATTAAAGTATTGTGAGGTTAATAAACCTCTGTGAGGCCGACTAAATCACACCAGGCTTCTCAACCTGTGACCTAACCCTCAAAATCTCACTAGTGGACTCTTCTACAACTCAACAACCTTTTCACTCACAACTACCAGAACCCCGACCTAGACCTCCTAGGTTCTTAGTTATATTATTTTACAAGATTATAGTCATTACAATTGTTGGGAAATGTGTCTCATTTTTTCCTCATTTTTCGTGTTGCCTCAATTTTCATGTCCATTGTTGGGCAGTTTTTTGGTACATGATTTTTTGTCAATGGTTTTCTATTTTCGGTTAAGGAATTAGGGTTGTTGACTAATCCAAGTCATTCAGTTAGGTTTTTGGATGTCGTTGGCTCCTATATGTATATTGTATTGTAAACAATGAATGAATAAAGAATATGATGGTTTTCCTAGTTTGTGTTTTCAGGGGAAAAAATATCTATGTAATGTTTGTATTTGCCATTGTATATTTTTTGTTATTTTACTGAAAATTTGTTTGCAATAAATATTGTATAAGGTTAAAATATACATTTGGTATCAAATCTTTGTTGGCTTCAAGAGGACGCCTTTGTGGTCAAGGGTATGGCTCAGGACTGTGATAAGCCTTGTTACAGTGGGAGATCTGTGGTATTGATTTTTCAGGTGAAAAGAAATGGAAAGCAATTCGAACATGGAGATCGAGAAGTTAAATGGGAAAATTTTTGAGTTGTGGAAGCTCAAGATGGAATATTTGTTGGTGGATAGAGATCAGTGGATCGTGGTAGATCTAGGTATTGCACCTACAGGAACTTCAACAGATTACTGGAAAAAGTTGGATCGGAAGGCAAAGAGCACAATCTGACTATGTCTCTCAGATTCAGTATTATTGAATGTGTCAGAGGAAGCTACAACCAAGGATTTATGGGATAAGTTGGGGAAGTTGTATCAGTCTAGGTCCCTTGTAAATAAACTATTCCTAAGAAAGAAGTTGTATAACCTTAGGATGAGAGATGGAGACTCGGTGGTAGAGCATTTGAATGCCTTCAATATTGTGGTAAGTCAATTAGTATCTGTTGAGATTGAAATTTCAGGTGAAGATAAATGTATCAGTTTACTTTGTTCTTTACCAGACTCATGGGATAGTCTAGTTGTGGTCATAGATAGTAATAAAATTGCTTTGAAGTTTGATGAAGTGGTCTCATCCTTATTTTCAGAGGAGATGAGACAGAAGAATATGGAAGGATAGAGCATAGACGTGTTATTTTCAAGAGGACGTTCCCAGGAAAGAAATAGATCTAAGTTCTCAAGTGAGAGATCTAAGTCTAAGGGTAGATCTAAATCTCCAGAAAATTTTGTAAAGGTATGTTGGAGATGTGGAAAATAAGGGCACTACAAGAAGCAGTGTAGATCCAAATTTCAGAAAAACAAGGGACCTGAAGAATCTCCTTCTATAGAAGAAAATACCTCCAAGGAAGAAGGAGGGGATGTGTACTTGGCTTCTTCAAGCACACATTCATATCATGAGGCATGGTTGGTTGACTCTGGTGGATCCTTTCATATGACTTCCCACAGGGAGTGGTTATGTGAATATGAAAGGTATGATGGGGGTAATGTTTTCTTAAGTGATGATTTGACAACCAGAATCATAGGAAGAGGAAAATTCAAGTTGAGGCTCATAGATGGAAGGATTAGAACACTGCTTGGTGTTATGCACATCCCAGATTTGGACAGAAATTTGATTTGTGTAAGAAAAATGGACGATGCGGGGGTAAAAACAATATTTGAAAAGGAAACCTGCAGGATGGTTTGAGTACTCAGGAGCAATGGTGTTGCTAAAGGGAGTTCGGTTTGAAACTATGTATAAGCTGCAAGGAAGAACTATTAGTGATGGGTGTAATAGTTCCATTGTTCCTGGTATTGGAGTTGAAGAAGAAAGAACTCCTATAAGCTCTGGAGAAAAAGTTATGTTGTGGCATCAAAGACTGGGCCATATCGGAGAGAACGGTCTTTGAATACTACATAGTAAAGGTATGGTTGAAGGTATGTCTACTTGCTCTTTGGATTTTGATTTCTCTAAAAATTGTGTGTATGGGAAGCAGAATTGGGTAAGATTCCCCTCTGGTGCAACAAGGGCAGAAGGAATTTTACAGCTAGTTCACAGTGATGTTTTTGGACCTATGTCGACCCATCATTGGGAAAATCTGTGTACTATGTCTCATTTATAGATGACTTCTTGAGGAATACTTGGATATATTTCCTCAGGAAGAAATATGAAGTCTTTGATAGGTTTAAAGAGTTTAAGGATCTTGTTGAGAATCAAACAGAGAAAATAATTAAGGTGTTGAGGACAGATAATGGCGGAGAGTTATGCAAGAATGAATTTGAATAATTATGTAAGAAGTGTTGTATAGCAAGGAAGAATACTAGTCCATATAAACCTCAGGATAATGGAGTTGCAGGAAGGATCAACAGGATGCAGATGGAAAAAGAAAGGTGCATGCTTAGTTGTGTTGGGTTAAGGCAAGAATTCTAGGCAGAGGCAGTGGGTACTGCATGTTACCTGGTCAACAGATCACCCTCATCGGCGTTGGATGACAAGAATCCACAAGAGGTATGGATTGGTAAGAAACCTTCTCTCACACATCTCAAGGTATTTGGTTGTGATGCATATGTTCATGTTCCAAAGGAAAACAGGAGTAAGCTAGATAAGAAGGTTGAAAAGTGTATCTTTATGGGGTATAAATATGGTCTCAAAGGTTATAAGATTTGGAACCCAGAAACTAAGAAGGTAGTGTATAGACGAGATGTGGTATTTAGAGAAATGAAGGATGTTATTAAACAGGAAGTCCAACCAAGTAAGGAAAAACCGGAGAAAATAGAGTTTGATTTAAAGGATGATGAATCAGAATCTACAGAAGAATAGGAATCAAAAGAAGAAGATCCTCATACTCCAATATTGAGGAGATCGGTTCGAGAAAGAAGGATACCAGAAAGTATACTCCATCTGATTTATGTTCAAATTTTTCTTTGTTTATTATTGATGATGATCCTAGAAGTGTCAGGGAGGTAGTGGATTTAGAGGATGGAAATCTCTAGAAAAAGGCCATGGATGAAGAAATGGAATCCTTGGATAAGAATGAGACTTGGGATCTAGTGGATTTGTCGACTGGAAGAAATATCATTAGCAGCAAATGGGTATTTAAAAAGAAGTTGAATGCAGAAGGAAAAGTGGAGAAATACAAAACTCAGTTAGTAGCAAAGGGTTATTCCCAGGTTGAGGGAATTGATTTTGGTGAGATTTTTTCTCCTATTGCTAAGTTAACCTCTATAATATTTATGTTATATGTTGTTGTTGCATTTGATTTTGAAGTAGAACAGATGGATTTGAAGATATCATTCCTACATGGGGATCTAGAAGAAGAAATCTATATGAAGCAGCCAAAAGGATTTGTTGTGAAGGGAAACAAGGAGCTAGTATGCAAGCTGAAAAAGTCCATGTATGGTTTGAAACAATCACCAAGGATGTGGTATCAAAAAATTGATATGTATATGTTGGGACTTAGCTTCACAAGAAGAAAAGAGGATCATTGTGTGTATTTTAAATTAATTGGTGATCATTTGATTTATTTGGTATTGTATGTGGATGACATGTTGCTAATAGGAAACAACAAGGAGATTATCCAGGATGTGAGAACTCAATTGTCCTCTAAATTTGACATGAAGGATCTCGGTGCTTCAAATTTCATTTTGGGCATGGAAATTAAAAGAGATCGAAAAAAGAGGAAACTCTGGTTAAATAAGAGAAAATATGTTGAGACAATATTGCAGAGGTTTAATATGAAGGAATGTAAATTGGTCAAGGTTCATATTCCTATTGGTGTAAAGTTATCTGCAGATCAATGTCCAAGACATGGGAAGAGGAGGAGGATATCTCATGTTCCATATGAGAGTGCAATTGGAAGTTTGATGTATGCAATGGTTTGTACTAGACCGAATATTGCACATGCAATGGGAGTTTTGAGCAGGTATATGTCAAAACCAGGGAAGGAGCATTGGACAACATTAAAAAGGGTTTTCAGGTATTTTTGTGGCACTGGTAGCTATGGATTGTGCTATCAAGGAAGACCGATAGTGGACAAAGTGTTGGATATACATGGATTTGTAGATGCAAACTGGGTTGGAGATCTGGATCATAAGAGATATACAAAGTGGGTATGTGTTTAACCTATTTTGAGGAGCAATAAGTTGGTTGAGCAAAAGACAGGTTGTAGTGGCACTTTCAACTACAAAAGTTGAATACATGGCAGCCACTCATGCAAGTAAGGAATTAGTATGGTTACAAATATTGTGTTCTAGTATTGGGTTGTTACGAAAATATGTAAGGATAGATTGTGACAGTCAGAGTGCAATATTTTTGGTGAAGAACCTATCTTATCACTCAAAGACAAAGCATATTGATATTCAATATCACTTTTTGAGAGACATGGTTCAAGAAAAGAAAGTATTATTGATGAAGGTGGACACTTTGAAGAATGTTGCAGTTTCATTAACAAAATCTGTGAGCACTGAGAAGTTCTCTTGGTGTAGAGGATCCATGGGCATTGTTGCCCTGGATTGTTGACTACTTAACCCTGTAACTCCCTTGTGCAAAGAAAACAACAAGTGGGAGAATGTTGGGTATATGTTATATTCTTTGCACAAGTAGTAGATTCAGTGTTGCACTGGGTGTGTGGGGGGGTCGCTAGGCCACCCCTTGGGGGGTGCAGGGGGGGAAATCCCCCCCGCGTTGAGGTTCAAGGGCAGCGCCCCCGAGAAAAAAAAAAATCCTCGGGAAATGTGTCACATTTTTGCCTCGATTTTCATGTCCGTTGTTGGGCGGTTTTTCGGCACATTTTTTTTTCCGATGGTTTTCTATTTCTAGTTAAGGAATTAGGGTTGTTGGCTAATCTAGATCATTGGGTTAGGGTTTTGGATGGCATTGGATCCTATATGTGTATTGTATTGTAAAAATTGTATCATTATGAATGAATATAGAATATGTTGGTTTTCCCAGTTTGGGTTTCCAAGGGGAAAAAATATTTGTGTAATGTTTGTATTTGCCATTGTATATTTTTTGTTCTTTTACTGAAAATATGTTTGCAGTAAATATTGTACAAGGTTAAAATATACAACAATATCTACCATAACCCTAACCCTATCATGGTTAGGTTTTCCCGCCTGTGTGCCATGTTGTTTTTCCTCTTTGCATGTTGCTTTTCCTTCTTTTTATGCATGTTTCTTTCTTTCCATCAATTGCGCGTGTTCCAAAATTAGGTCTTATTTCCAAAATTAGGTCTTTCCCAAACTAGACCTTTCCTCCAACAATATGCAGGCACCAAAAATAGCCTTCCTTCTCAAAATAGGTATGTGCCCAACATACCTATTTAAAATTCAACGTACACAACTGAATGTGAGCACTACATATCATCCCCAAATTGATGGCCAAATAGAAGTGGTCAACAAGCTCTTAGAAATATATTTGAGATGCTTTAATTCTAAAAATCTGTGCCAATGGTCACAATGGATTCCCCGTGTAGAATGGCGGTACAATACCATGTATAATGGAGCTACCAAAATGACATCGTATGAATTTGTTTATGGAAAAAATCCCATGCCAATGGCATCCTATGTACCATGAACCTCCAAAGTTCATGCAATAGATAGAACACTTCACACCAGAGAAGCCATTATCTATATACTTAAGGACAACCTGGTTATGGTTCAAAATTGAATGAAACAACAACTTGATCAGCATAGATTTGAACATTATTTTTCCAAAGGGTTTCTTGTGTGCAAACTTATAAACAGGCATCACTCAAATATGAAGTTCCCCAAAATCTAGCTAACAAGTTCTATGGTCCTTATCAAATCATACAACACATTGGACAAGTCACCTACAAGTTGGCTCTCTCAACCCATTCCAAGATTCATCCAATCCTTCATGTGTCTTATTTGAATAAGTGTTACGAAATGTTTCTCCTGCAGACAGATGAAACTTCCCTTGGATTACTAGACCCCTTTACCAAGACATAAATAGTGCAAGTGGACACTAACATCCCTTTAAACTTATCTTAACCAATCAGAATGAGAAGGAGAGAAAGGATATGAAGAACCTGTTTCGACATTTGTCCTTGTTGCTTCCAATCCCTGATCTTGATATTCAAACTCCCTGGTGCAAATTGATATCTACAATGGACAGTAAAGGAAAACAACTATCTCCTACTCTACAGTATTATATAAGACAAGTTTATCTATGGAGATTAAAGAAACAATAGACAAGAAAATGAGAAAATACAAAATCTTGAAGGAAATAGGCCAAGTATATATTGAATGAGAACCAGTAAAGAACATAATTGTAGACCATGATTGATGCTGCAACAGCCTCTCCAATCTCTCCTCATCCAACCCTTGCACGAATGTATCAAGATCAAAATGATGATACTCTGTCTGATTACTTCTCCCTTCACCTTGGAAATGCCTTGAATATATAGGCTTGAGAGGCACAACCACCATGAGAAAATAAATTATATGGTTGAGGATATGTCTCCTTAAGGTTGGGATCTTATCTAAGATAAATCCATAGCATAGGGGTCGAACACAACCAACCTCATCCCAAGAGAATTGGCCCATAGAATAAGGTGGAGAATCCCCCTTTTCCCTCTAACCAAAATAGCACTCCCCCTTAGTTTAACACAGGGTTCCATCCTCTAAAGTGGTCCTAACATGGCAAAGCGGGTGCTAGTCTATGAAGTGGCACTCCCCCAGCATGGCCAGGGGGCGACACCCTTCATAAATGCCCAAAAAATGGTCGATTTTTCCAATAAAAAGGTGTGTTTTGACCTTGAAATGATGGGTTTCTTCCTCCAATATGACTTAGGGGTCATGGAAAATATATTTCAAGGTTTCAAGGGGTTGTGAAAATCAACAAAGTGAATGTGACACTAGGTAAGGTGCATATGACACTTGGGATAATGCATGCTACACTTAACAAGGTGCATATGTCACTTTGCAACACTTGTGACACTTAGGGTGTGATACTCAAATGTGACATTTTGGTGTGTAACAGATGCCCCCTAAAGTGTTTGCTACACTTTGGAAACAATCATCAAACAGTATTGATATATGTTCCATTTCCGAGGCATGCATACATATGCTCAAAATACGAGATGACTCAAAGAATGGTCGTCGACCAATACACTGCAGATCCATGAGAATAATGACTAGGGATATGGCCACCAGATATACAGTGTGGATCCATACCTCCATGACATGAACTAATCGTAGCTATGAAAAATACATAGTGGATCTACGAGATGAAAAAACATAGCCACGGATCAATACAATGTGGATCTATGTGACAATATATATATCAGTAAGACTGACAACATGGTGATTGTAATGAAATATTTGGCATGCTCAAATGATCTCCACCACAACCTAGGAAAATTACATAACAAAGTGAACACCCATCCCAGGGTCTTCGTCCCGATCCCAATGTGGTACAAATCTAACCATGTGAATAGATTATTTGATGTTGAACATGGTAGAAACCACTTAATTATTGATCATTGAGGTAAACCATTAAAAAGTGTGATGGAAATCACCAATGATGACAATGACTCCCAAGGTACCCTAATACATTCCAGCGAATGTCAATAAATGAGCTGAGGTCAAAAATTCGCGAAATCATCTGATCAGAGGTCAATCATGTAAACCTATTATCGGAAGCTAGGAGGCTTTCCATTGAGGCATGCAGGTCCCAAGGTACTAACTGGTTTCTAAGTCTAATTCCTAGATAATGTGTTGAATTCGATAGGAAAAGACTCGTCAAAGGAGGGCCTTGATGTATCCCTCGTCATCAACACGAAACCGACACAGGAAAGTGATGTAAGATGGTGGATCAAATGAGTATGGAATATCAAAGGAAATGGAAACTGGTAATACTGTAGGTGGATGCTTTGAAGAGAAACTTCCCTTGAACATAATGAGGCACGACAAATGACTTGGCATCATTTGACTCGATGAGTACCAAGAACATAATGTGACGAAAAATAAAATCACTCTTCGACTGGAACAAAAAAGTATGATGATACATAGAATTGGTATGACTCAGAGACAAGCAAATTACCCAACTGTAAGACGAGATGAAAATAGGTGTCATGTTCAAGGGAGACAATAACTGCCATAAAGGATTCCAAAAAACTTGAGCCACTTCCTTCAATTTTTCCCCCATCCAAATAGATGAGTACCTCTTTATTGTTTAATGACCTCGAGGAGGATAATAGGTGCTCAGTATAGCTCATCCTTCGGATGAGTCTCTCGGCACATGTTTAACGAACCTGAGGAAGGAGGGGTTTGGTCATGTATGGGTCCTGGATGTTGGACTCACATAGGTCCTTCGATGTATAGTTTTACGAGCCCAAATAAGGTAAAATCGGTGGTTTTTCATGTTTACAGAGTTTGAAAAGAACTTAAAGACGACTCCATGGATGAATTTTTCATAAATTTAGTCTCCCAATCCAGAAAAAATTGTACAAAAATACAGGGGAAAAATCTTCTAATAATGTTTGATTAGAGAAGTCATTTTTCGTAATTAGTCTCGCAAGGCCGAAAAAGAGACAAAATATCACTCGAAATATGCCCTTTCAAACATTTTAACGAGTGTGAAAGGAAGCAAGCTCACTTGAAAATATTTTCATGTTTAGAGAGTCTGAAAAGAGATTAAAGGAAACTCTAAAGAGTTCCTTTTTCATATATATTTTACGAGTCCGAAAAAGAGATAAAATTGTACTCAGTAACATATTCTCATGTTTTAACGAGAACAAGAAAGAACAAAGACTAAATTCATTCTATAAAAACTACTATGTTATGAGGGGAACGACCTCCAAGTGAGGATCACTCCTAGCAGTGTGTCTCTCTAGAGGTATTTTTCCCCCAGCTTCCATGATAACAGCTAGTGGTTTCACTCCAACATGATGTCCAGAGGCTGGAGACCTTCCCCCCAAGCATCATTTCCTCCAACGACTCTTATTCTTTCATCGTTTAGGTGTCTAGTTATTAATGGGAACATTTTCACTAGGTGGAGGAAAAGAAGGTTCAAGTATGTGATCCAGAGTGAGACTCGATTCTAATGGACGAGGGTCTATTTCATTTTTTAATGAGCTTGACAAAGATGATGAACTATGCTCATGATTCTTCTTCAGATGATGAAAGTGAGGGTGAAAATCCACCTCCGCCTGCTGACATTCCTCCAGATGAGTCCTTTGAACCTGAACAAGCACCAGTTCCACCGCTTCCTAGATGGGTCCGTTCAACACGAGAAGTAGCTGGTGA
>SNQJ01S0085945.1:0-15008 GCA_010110895.2 Picea sitchensis | reverse complement strand
GGAAGCAAGCAATAAATGGTTTTTCAAAACCATGGGCATGAATTAAATTATGGAAATTTAATTTTAAAGGATAAAAAATATTTGGGAATTATTCAAATATATTATTCCCAAATATTTAAGGAAAATATGGATAAATAAAATTAGATTTGGAAAAAGCACACGTGACATTTCAAAGATGATGTGGCGGTCAGTTTCTGCAGCAGTTGATACTTACAGGACGTTTTTCGGATGAACCAGAATGTTTTTTCAAAATTCAAAGGAGGTTATTGTCAAGCATAGACCCTAGAACATTAATCTTGTTCATTTTTGTCACAGGTGTCATGGATTGCGAGATTCGAGGGAATCTTGGAGCCATATTTTTCTATTATGATTTCATGTTCAATACATGTTTTTGTGACACATATTCCACCCATTTAGAGATAAATTTCAAGAAACTGAGAGAGGGTTTTCTTTAGAGCGAGCTTATCTACAAAAACTGTTCTCGGATTTTACATAGCTATTACGGTTTGATAATTACAGTTGGCATTTTGAAGCCTATTTTTTCTCTTGAAAAACAGGAGATCAGTTAAAACGTGTCATGTTCTATTTGTAATTATTTATGTTTTGAGGAAGAAACTGAAACGTTTCATTTCAGTTATTGTAATCGGTTGCACACTGAAGGAACTTGAATTGCATAACTATTATATGTTCCAAATGTATTATAGGTTGGCAGAAGTGAAAGGGCACCTTTTTGTTATTTCTGAACTCTATTGTAATTTTCTGGAGCTGAATTGAATACATATGCAGAAGCTTTTGAAGTCTCTATGAAAAGATTCTAATGGTGGTGATATGAGTTTTGTCTCCTTTCATTGTATGCATTTCCTATGTTCTTTATTTCCATTTACATTTTCTTTTGTTTAAATTGGAGAGTTAAAGGCCAAGGATTCATCTTATGATGCTCTCGACTTAAGCAATTTAAACTCTGTGTGTTTATTCCTAGCTAATTCAGAATTCATTTCAGTAATACTTTGATGTAGTTATTTGTTTTCCCCTTATTCCTACTCTTCACTTAAACTCAATTTACAACTCAGATTCATTGCCTCATTTAGCCTTTATCCTCTGGAGAGTTCGATTGGCCAGTCATTGTTTTCATTCACTTTCATAATTTTGACTCCATAGCCATGAGTGTCCCTCCCCTTCCTTGCCAACAACTTTATGAAAACCCCTGAAACAAACTAAATCTAGCCACTGATTTCCAAAGAAATATCAAGTGACACGAGAGAGCCCTCTCTGAGTTGAGAAGGCTAGTTCCCAGCTCTAAAGTAGGTTGAAACAGTTACCTCTATCGTTTTTCTATCATCGGGACAAAATTTGCAGAGTGCTAACATCCTAGAAAATGGGCATTATTCGTTGCAGCATTGTGGAGATCTGGATTTGTATAGTCAAGTTGGTCAACAATGATAATTTTTCCTTGATGGGGAAATCGTAATATACGAAACACCGAAGATGTGATGGCAATCATCGCATAGAACCAAGTACGAACAAGTAACAAATCGTAATCGAGGGGCACGTCAACCACTTCGATATTGACCAAAACGGTCTTACCCTTCAATGTTACAACGAAATATTGCAAGAGTTTGTGAGGTTTGAAACCACATCCATCAAATTCTTTCAAGGTGGTAGGAGATTGGGTAATATTAGGAGAACTAAGGGCTCTCCAACAAGGCAAAGACATGACACAGGTGGAGGCTCCCTTATCGAAAATAGTGCGATGGATGTTCTTTCCACCAACCAAAACTTCAATTTGGAATGCTAAGTTGTGGTAGATCCTCTCCTTAAAATAATCCAGATTAAACATAATCAGTTTTGATTCCTCTTGATCCATAGCTCTAATGATTGACAGCAGGGTTCTACGTTGACTTGGACAGTGATGTAGAACTTCGAGGGTTGACATAGCACAAGGCGCTTGCACCAAATATTCAACAATGTTGTATTTTTGGGCAACAAAAGCATTTGGATTAAATGTCACTTTTCGAATTGCGCTCTTGGTTCAGCGCAACATTGCATCAGAAATTGGCTTCTCAATCTGAAGAGGATTGGAATATGGAGGAGGAGTCGATGTGGAGGGTTGATCAACATCCTTTCCTTTAGTATGATCACCTAGAGGAGTGTCATCAGTATTCTCTTGAGTCATTACATTAATCACCTTAAACATATAGACCTCATAGGCACTCGATGAAGCATCCCCATGGTGGGAATGACTTGTGTTGCCCCCTTGCGGAGGGGCAGGATTTTGTGCAACTGGATTTTGTTGTTGAACCGATTGGAAGGTACCCTTCAGAAATTTAGCAACTGCCACACGATGAGAGTAGTATTTCATGTAGTGGTCTTCCTCGTAGATCATGCAAGGAAAATTAACCTTCCTAGTCGATTGAGTATCAACAGTCTTTGTATTATCCTACTCGTTAGAATATTTCTTGGATTTACCCTTTTTTTTCTTCTTACCTCTTGGTTGTTGAGAAGAAGTGGATTGGACCACATTCACCTCGGAGGTTTGAGTAGGAGCGGAGGTAGTTGTGGTGTTTGAAATGGAACTTGGTTCTAGAGCAAGTCTTGACAGATCGTTCAACAAACGAGGAGCGTTAGGGATCATATTGTAAAGTGTGTTAGACCAGGAATACACCAAGTCCAAATACTACACACGGTTAATAGCCTACTCCTCAGTAACAGCGTTTCCCATAGAAACATCACAGGAAATGGGAGGCAAGAGAGACTTTGTAAACCAATCCATGAGGAGTTGTTATGGAATTGGAGCTTTGATCAGTCATCTTTTCCATCTCCACTCATGAATATGATCAGATATGTGGGTAGAAAAGGATTGTCAGAGTGAGGTCAAAATCTTTGTACCGGTCTCATACTGTATAAGAAACTGAAAATGTGTTAGGAAATCCATGGAAAGAGAATTAAAGTCAACAAAGGAGTTACACATCAATTCAATATACCATTTTGTTGTTTCACCTATAAGTGTTCTCTGAAAGAGTCTCAGACGAATGGAATCATCCATTAAAGAGTTGGAATAACACCATAAGTGGAAATTCATAACATGATTTTTAGGATCTTCCCCAGGTTGTGTGATTGAATTGCAAAGTGAATACCAACCTACCAAAACTTGATGAAGAAGGTGTCAAGCCTCCTATATGGTGTCATTTAGCATAACCTCCCTTTTCATTTATCTTTTCCTCATTGGAACACCCATTTATTATTAATTAGATATCTTATTAATGAATTGGCTCATAGGAGTTATAGATTGTGTTTAGGTCATTTTTCTATGAATTTGGTCAAGAGAATGCTTGATTTGTTGTTTTCCATTATAATATATGTGTTAATATGTGGATGAGTGTAGGTTTTCTTTTGAAGAATAAAATGGTTTCCAACTTATCTATGGTTTGAATGACACATTTCAATAACTCATACACCAAGTTGAGGAAGGGATATGTGAAGCTCAACATTTTAATTGGTCCCTAGAATCTATGACTCTAATTTTAGATAGAATACAACCATCTACCAGTTCCACAAAGATCTTGGGCGTTGTTTGCAGCCACTACATGAAGAATAGTGTTCCTCATTCATAGATCCATATTTTTCATGCATAATGGGCACAACTCCTAACTCGTACCCTGAATTAATTACAACTGAAGTGACTCTCAACAACTTGGATTGGTTTTTGGCACCCAATTGAGACTCTTTCCTTAACCAATGTGATGGAAAAGCAGGGGATCTTCATTATTTTATTTCGTTATTTGTTGTGGTCATTTTATTTATTCCAAGAATGTAATGGATCTCAATATTATATATATTGTAGTAAGGTAGACTTTGGGGAGTTCAAAGATATACAATGTGAAATATTGATGATTTCTTGAAAAAAGAAAAGAGCGCTAAGACCTCTGCAACATTTGTTGGTTACTCTTGAATGATTTAAGTTATGGGTATTGTTGTAATATATCTCATATCCCCATTCTCTAGAGGGGGGCCACTCTAGAGAACATGAGTTGTGGATATATAGATAGATATTTCATTCACTATGTTGTACATAAATTAGTTTTCATTTCCTTATTTATGATATCATCCTAGTTTTACTTTGTTCCACTTTATTTACAAGTTGTGGTCACATATGTATGAAAGAATTGAATTTATACCTAGTATATTAGAGTAGTGTTGCTATATAATGATATGATCATTTGTTGGACAAAATAATTTCAATTACAAAGTATAAGGGAGCCACAAACTAGTATAAATTACAATTCATGCATACACCATGCCATAGGTTTTATAATTAATTTTTCAATTAAGCTTAGATTGGAGATCTCTTGTAAATAGTTTAAATATTGTATAGTTTACCGTGTTTATTTTAATTCATTTTATTTGTTTCTTTTAGAATGCTTGGTTGTATAAATAGGTCATAAGGACACACATGTTATGACAATATAATGATAAAGAAAGAGAAATGATATCACAAGACTAGGTCCTTGATGATATCACTCTAAGAGGAGACATACATTAGACTTGAAATCACAAGTGTTAGAAGTTAGTTATTTTGTGTTTTTTCCGCAATGCAATTTCCTTATTGCAGAAGCATATTAGGAAACTAGTGCAAGTTAAGAATTTGTAGCCCGCACACATAGTGCATGACATCTCACAAGTACATTGGAAACCTTGGTTGATAAGATAAAATGCACAAGTGTTCCTAGTTAATTAGAAGATATATAGAAACAATGTCAGAAGGTTCCATTTGTCTCCATCCAGAAGCAATATTGGATCCCAAAGATCATAAGTGGTGCCAAGGCACGATCAATGAAGTATTGATCCAGTAGAAAGATATGCAACTAGAAGATGCCACATGAGAATCGGCAATGATTCTACACCCATTTCCTCACCTTTAGCCTAAAGTACAATGCTTATTTCCAAGGGGGAGGGCATGTTAAGGTCCTACCATAACCCCCTTAATTTAATTGAATAAGACCCACTAAATAGTTAGTTAATAGTCATTCATTGTAAAAAGGGTCCTATTTGTGAATAAGGTCCAAATTAGTTAAGTAGGCCCTCATTATAAGTGGGCCCGTAGGTGGTTAATATTTTTTATGGATAGCTATATATTGCGTAGAAGGTTATGTAATGTTTTTTCAAGAATTGTTATTGTATTTGGAGCTTTGCTCTAGCAGGTTATCCCTTAAGGAGACAAGTGAACCTAACTCTCTATTTTTTATTATTAAAAAATATTTCTCAAGATTTATCTATTTTCTCTTGTGTTCTTTGGATTTGCACTACATTTATGTGATTTATTTGAACTTTTGGAGTTAAGTACATTACAAGAGAAGAAAATTTTGGTATAGGAACAAAGAGATGGGACATGCATCAAGGTTGGATCATAGGCGAAAGATGACATAGATTCCAACTTAGGCACATAGGCCACAAGAACTTCATCAATCTTAACATCTCTTCTAATGACTGAATTCTATTAAATTGGGTATGAAAAGTTGATAACAATAACACAACCTATTATAAATAACTAATAAAACATCTCACTTTTAGGTTGTAAAAAATTTCATTTTCTCCCGAGGAAGTAATGTGCATGTATGCTTCACCACCAAGCACATAAGGTGGCTTATGTTAGGATATTTAGGCAGTTAGGATTGTTAAAATAAACTTGTATAATTTGTCTTTAAGTAAATATGTTTCATGTATGCATTAGTATGCTAATTTGTCTTTAAGTAAAATATGTTTCCTTAATATGCATTAGTATGCTTTTGTAGTTATGTAATCCAATGGTGACAATATGTTCTAGACATAAAGAGGTTTGATGGTTCAATTTCTCCTCAATACTAGTGGATATATTGATATGTGGGTTAGCACTTGATTGGTCCATGACTTCTATTTAAATAGCATGGATGGTAATTTATTGATGATTTATAATGAGAGACTCATTTGTAAAAAAAAATCATTTTTCATTAATAAATAGCCTTAAGTGGTTGCATTGGCTGGGGGTCATGGATTGTTTTCCTTTTTAAGGGTTTCAACCATGTAATACATTTTTGTATTGATATTTTATTTGTTTGTGTGAGTGGTTCCTTAAAATGTTAGACATGTGTGGAAATACCATGCTTATTGAATATGGTATCAGAGCCCATATGAAGATCTGCTCCCATTGTTGATCGATATCTTGAACATGTGTCGTTGCATGCATCAGAGGATTTATGAATTATGCTATTTCTATATATTTTGGCGCTGAGAGAGTTGTTTCATTGCATCCAAAGTGTTTCTTTAAGTTGGAAACACTTTTTGTTTCACCCAAAAAGGTTTCCATTTGCCCAAGATCTGGCCACTTTGTCAGAGCTGGAGGTATAAAGTTTCATTACAATTTTTTATTTATTTTTAATATACTATGTTATTATTTCAGTTTTTTTGTTTATATTTTTGGTTTGTTACCATTTCCGGCCTACATATGCTTTTTGTCATGCACCTTGTGCCATCTCAGAAAACCAAAATCAAAGTATAGTGTTTCCTTTTCTACATATGATGTTTGCTCTACACTTTACATGATCTCAATAAATCATAAACAGAGAGAAAATTCGTATTTTTTAGATATACTAATAAGTTCTAACTCTAATATTGTTAAGTTTCTATTTTTTCTTCTTCAAAATTTCATTCTTTTGTGTGCGGTCGTGTTAAATTTTTTGCAAACAAAAACAAATGTTTTTTGGGTAAGCACACACTTCGAGACAGAGTTAAAAAAAAAAAATTAAATCCCATCTCCTCCTTCATAACATTTGTTACATGTTTTGCACACTTGGTTGAAAGTTACTTTATTAAATAACAGGTTTTGAGTTCAAGTCTTTCTTTTCATTAAGTTACTTTTTGAAAAAAACATGCAACTTTAAGTTATCATATAAATTTATTGTAAAATGCATTTCACTTGAATTATAAAAGTGAATTACTATAAAATGGGTTTAATGTTTGGTTATGGTTACTTAGTAAGCTGGAAGTCATAGGCGGCTCACGATGGGAGGTTGTCTTGTGTTAGTTAAATCTGTTCTAGAAAGCATTCCAGTTAGACAATATTCCTCTTATGAAATGGAGCACGTTAGCTAAACCAAAGAAATAAGGAGGATGGGGATTGAAAAAAAAATTCTTATTCGAGCAAGCTCTGGTTGTTAAGAGTATGTGGAGATTTCTTTTTATTGAATTTTTATGGGGCAGAATTATTAGAGGAAAATATTTTTGTAATCTTAGTATGGAGCAGTGGATAAGGGTGGAGACCAAGTCCCATCGGGGGGCATTAAATGCTTGGAAATGGATGGTGAACGCCTTTCCTATGCTTGGAAAGTGGTTGCCTGGAAAATAGGTCATGGAAACAAGGTTCGGCTTCGTGAGGATCCTTGGGTCGAAGTTGGTGAGGATTATTATATCTCTCTAGACTTAAGATTACATTTGAGGGATCGTGGTTGCATGTTTTTTGTTGATGTTGGGATTCCAAATCTGGTGGGAGGATGGAGGAATCTCTGGATCGTGACTAAGGAGTTATATCTTCATGGTGATTTGGCTACAAAATGGAACAATTTTACTTGTTTGCTAGATCATAATGTGGTGTGTTTGCGAGATTAGGAGGATGTGTTAGTATGGTCCTAGAACAAAGTGAATGGTTCACTCACAATGAAGCTAGGATATGATGCAATATATTATGTCATGTTTGCAAGGGAAAATAAATGGTGGTGGTAGATTATTTGGAAATGGAAGTGCCCATTGAAAACACGGATTTTCACTTGACTACTCTTGGTTAATGGGATCCTGACATGGAATAATGATCAAAAGAGGGGTTGGAAAGGTCTGAGAAAATATGTTTTATGCAGGTGAGGAGAGGAATCAGACAATCATTTATTGTGCATTTCTATTTTGCGAAAACGGTTTGGAAGGAGGTCCTTTGGGTACTTAATGTCCATGATCACTAGCTTTTTTACTCCTTGGAGCAATGTTTATGGGAATGGGTAAGAGATCCTCAAATAATTTTTTGTATCCATCTCCCCAGTTATGTTTTATGGGGGATTTGGATTCAACGTATCAAATGATTTTCAAAGAAAAGTATGGCAATCCATACTTTGTATCTCACGGGATGAGGGTGGCATTCTTGGAAGTCAAGAGAGATCTGGCTTCTAAAGATATCATACCCAAAATTGATCTATTTTTTTATCAATTAATTATGTGGAGCTATTTCAATGGTGCTAGTTAGGGATTGCTAGTGCAGTGTGCCACAAGAATGGTTCTTTTTCTTTCTCAAAATCATTTTTATTCTCTAAAATTGGGAGTGGGGGTTGGATCAAATACTAGGGCAAAGTTGTTATCCCTTTGGGCCCTTCTCCTATTTTCTAAAGAATTGGATATTTTTCATCTTCAAGTAGTATGAGATTCAAAGGTTGTGGTGGATTGGTTTCATTGGCATGCTCATCTGGATAACCTTTCTTTGATCCCTTGGTAGTGGAGAAATAAGGAGTTATGAGATTTCTTTGTCTCAGTTTCTATCAATCACATATATAGAAGACTCAACCAGTGGGCAGACCAAATCTCAAAAGAGGTTATAGATTTAGATAAAGGCACTCTTATCTGCACTTAATTCCAAGGGAGGTAGCTTTGCCTATGGTCCAAAATATTTATTTCTAACCTATGTTTTCTATATGGTTTCAGATTGGTGTTTGTATCTGGGTGATTGTTTTTGGTTTTTTTCTTAAGGGGATAATCTTGGAATGTACTTTTGGCATGATTGTTCCAACAAGTTAAAGGAGCCGAAGGATGTATATTTTCATTTTTGTCGAAATAGAAAATACACAAAAAAAAATCTTAGAAAAAAAACTTTAATGTTTATTTTTTAATTACTTTTTGCAAGCAACTTTAATTTATAAAGTAACTTCATTGTAAAAATGATTCTCATTTATTTTATAAAAGTGGGTCACTTCATGTAAAAGTGAACTTATAAGCAAATTTAGAGAATGGATTTTTTTAACTTAGCAACCTCATTGTGCACCCATCACTACCAACCTTTATCTGCCACATGGTACTTTGGTTAAATTTTATGCAAATCTTAAAAAGGGCATAACATTGACATCCAGAGTCTATTTTCAGTGTCATTTTTCATTTAAACTACTTATTTTTTGAGAGATTTCTATCTAGACAGTGAATTTCTACTTTTGAAGTCATATTACCTACATGTTTTAATATGGCTAGTCTAAGTGATCTTTTGCTTACCATTTCAAACTACTACTCATGGAAATCATGCATGGAGGAAGTAATACAAATTAAAATACTTTACCATATTATCTTAAGAAAATAAATTGTCCCTATTAATGCCTCAAAGAAAGTCAATTGGGATAATAAAAATGACGATGCACATGGATTAATCAAAATGTCCATATCTAGTGATTTATGGTTTCACCTTTAGGAAGATGACATCCCAAATGATGCTTGGACAAATTTGGAAACTGTATTTGGTAAACACAATGCAATTTGATCCCACCAGCTTGAAAATCCATTGATTTTTTTAAATACAAGTGATTTCTTTTGCAATGAAGATTATCTATCTAAGTTCAAAACACTCAGAATTTTACTTGAATTATGTGGAATAGAAAAGAAAGATGACCAATTGATATATGTAATTTTTTCTAAGCTTGGTCGTGCATATATGATTTTGTATCTACCTTACACTCCAATAGATCATCTTTAGGGGTTGCTTACAAACCACCCTCTCTTGAATCTTTTTGTGATTCTCTGATAAGAGAGAAAGATAAGCTATTATATCTTGGAGTGATTAGCACTACAAGTAAATATAACAAAGCCTTAGTGGCCCAACAAAAGGATAAATCCAAGCATCTAAAAAAGAAACATCCTTGTGAAAAAAAGAAAAATAAGGGTCCCAAACCCTCTCAACCAACTCTTCCTTCCAATGGTGAGAAAGGAACAAAATAAAAAAGTAAGAAGATTGGAAGACATCGTAATTTTTGTGGACGATATGGTCATCTAGAGTCTAAATGTTTTAAGAAGATGGATGACTTAGAAGTAGCAATGAAGAAGCACAACACCAATCTCAATTCTTCTTCTAAATCTTCTTCTCATGGAGATGCACTTTCTACTTCTAGTTTCTCCTTCAATTCAACATCTATGTATTCTTCTAATGGGTGGCTTATTGATTATGGAGCATATTGTCATATGGATAAGGATAAAACCATTTTTTCTGCTTTCAATGAATGTAACACCAAACAAATATTTGTTGGCAATGATAGATCTCTTAGTGTTGTAGGGTTTAGAATGATTCAGTTAGATGATGGTCATTTTTATGGTGTATTATATGTTCCAAGTCTTTCCTACAATATTCTATCAGTATATCAAATCACTCATTCAAGTGAAGGTAAAACAACATAGTTTTCACCTCACCAAGTTGTAATCAAGGATTTAAAATATCCCAAGCATGTCATAGAAATTGGAATTGTTGATAATATTACCAGGTTATACATACTTGACAACTTTGGGTCATCATATTCTCCATCAATTTTTATTTCTCATAGCAATGACTCGAGATAAAATTGGCATGAGCAATTTGGTCCTCTAAACTATTGCTCATTGCAACAACTATCTAATCAAACTATGGGGACTAGTCTTCCCCTGGTTTCTTGCATATATGGTGTTTGTACAAGTTCCATTCTTGGAAAACATCATCATGACAGTTTTGACAAATGTATCTCTTAGTGCATCTCAACCCCTTTACAGCTTGTACATAGTGATTTGTGTGGTCCACTTCCTTCTCCTATTTTATCTAGGTTCAAGTACTTCTTAACTTTCATGGATGACTTCTTTAGACACACTTGGATTTATTCCTTAAAACTTAAGAGTGAAGTTTTTGACATGTTTTTCCTTATAAGGCCATTGTAGAAAAACAATATGGACATCAACAGCAAAAGTTAAGAACATATCATGGATGCAAATATATTAACAACAAATTGTCAACTTATTGCACTACACAAGGCATTTAGATGAAACATATTATTCCATATACAACATAGCATAATGGTGTTGTTGAGAGAGAAAAACGCACATCAAAGGAAATGACAAATTTTATGATCCAATATAAGGGATTACATCTTCATTTTTTGGCTAAAGCCATTAATTGTGCCAATTACATAGTCATTCACACTCCCACAAAGGCTTTAAAAAATATAACACAAGAAGAACGATGGAGTAAAATTAACCCAGGTGCAAGCCACTTCCATGTGTTTGGTAGTGAAGCATGGGGTCACATTCCTAATGAGAAAAGGAAAGCTTTATAGCCTAAAAGTGAAAAGTGCAACATATATTTTGAAGATGTAAAAGGTTATAGAATTCATCAAATTAATTCCAACAAAATTATTACTAGAAGAATTGTTAAGTTTGATGAAAGTATCTCAACTTGTGAGCCTAATTCGACGTTTGTGCCATCTTTGGTGTTTGTGCCATATTTGGTGTCTATGTCATCTTTTGTTCCCAACTTTTTTTTTAATGGTCCTACTCTAGTTTCTTCTTCAAAGGATGACAACGAGGATGAAAATCCACCTCTTCCTACTCACCTTCCTCCAATTGGGTCTGTTGAACATGAACATGCAATAGCAACACAGCTTCCCAAATGGGTTTGTACAATATGAGAAGTAGTTGGTGATCTTTCCAATGACCCTATAGATCAATGTCATACACTTTGACAATTCTAGTGAACCTCCTCTCTTTTGGCTAAAGTTTCAAAGACTCATGATCCATAAACATTTGCAAAAGATTTTGGCCATCCAAAGTAGGACACAATAATAAATGAAGAATATCGTTCCTTAATGGTGAATGTTACTTGGGATCTTGTACCTCTTCCAAAAAGAATAAAATTCATCAGAAGTATATGGGTGTATAGAACTAAGTATGCATCATATGGAAGTGTTGAAAGACATTAGGCTCGGTTAGTTTCCAAGGGATTTTCTCAAGTTGAAGGGATTGACTATAATGAAATCTTTGCCACCATAGCCAAAATGAATTCCATTTGCCTTGTTCTATCCCTTTCCAACTCACATAAATGGGAGGCCCATAAGATAGATGTTAAATCTTCCCTCTTGTATCTAGATTTGAGAATATAAATTTACATGGAACAACCTCTTGGCTATGTTCATAATGACTCCAACATTAAGAAATCTATTTATGGTCTTAAACAAACTCCTTAGGCTTGGTATGCTAAAATGGATAACTTTCCTCTTGAAATTTGAATTTTTAGATGTCATTCTGACGCCAATGTCTATACCAAGAAAGCAGGTAACCATCTCATAATACTTGTTCTTTATGTTGATGACCGTATTCTCATTGTTAGTGACCCCAAATTTTTAAACCATGTGAAGTCCATCCTTAAGAAGAAATTTGAAATAACGGACTTAGGTTATTTGCATTATTTCTTTGGCCTCTAAGTATTGCAAACCAAGGAAGAATTTTACTTTCCCAGTCTAACTATGCATGTGACCTTCTTCATCACTTTCACATGGAAGATTGTAATCCAACCCCATCTCCCTTCCACTCTAGAGTCAAGCTTGTTGCCATATGTACCACACCCAAAGTAGATGCCACTTTGTACCATTAATTAGTTGGTAGAAATTTATATTTGACTCATACACATCCTGATATTTCCTTTTTTGTTGGTCTTGTTGACCACTACATGCAAACACCCCATGAGAGTTGTTGGATAACCGCAAAAAGAATAATTAAGTTTATCTAGTGTATGTTTCAGTTTGGGATACATTACAATTTAGGGGGACCCCTTTGTTGGTTGGTTTCACCGATATTGATTGGGTTGGTGACCCTGATAATCAAAAGTCTACTACAAGTTATATTTTTAGTCTGAGTTCCAGATATTTTACTTGGTCTTGTAGGAAGCAACATGCTCTTTCTCTTATTCAACAAAAGTAGAATAACGAGTAACAATCAATGCAAGTCAAGAAGCCTTGTGGCTTTGACAAATCCTTTCAAAATTTAGATTCCAGTACTAGCATCCGACCACATTCTAGTGTGACAATTAGAGTGCCATCAATCTTGCCAAAGATCCAATTCAACATCAATGCAACAAAAACATTGAACTACACATGCACTTCATCATAAAGCTTATTCAAGATCACATTCTCAAAGTGTTCTTTTTTCCTACAGATGATCAAGTTGCAAACATTTTCACAAAGTCTCTTATAGAAGCAAAGTTTTCCAAACTTCGAGATATGTTAAGGGTTCAGGAAGTTGTCATTAAGGGGGGATAGGCTCTAATGCCTCCTTCTATTGTGTCACCTTTGTAAATCCTTTAATCATATACCAAGTTGTTCTTAAGGGGGGATGTTAGGATATTTAGACGCTTAGGAGTTAGTTAAGAAAACTTGGTCTAATGTGTCTTTAGGTAAAATGTATTTCTTTACTATACAGTAGCATGCATTTGTAGTTATGAAATGTGACACTCATGATATTTTCTAGGCTTAAAGTGATCTGATGGTTCATGTTCTCCTCAATATTGATGATTATATTGCTTTGTGGCTTACCACCCAGTTGGTTCATGATCTATATTTAAAGAGCATGGAGGGTTGTTTGTTGATGATTGATTGTGAGAAATTTA
Source organism: Picea sitchensis (assembly GCA_010110895.2). Classification (NCBI taxonomy): domain Eukaryota; kingdom Viridiplantae; phylum Streptophyta; class Pinopsida; order Pinales; family Pinaceae; genus Picea; species Picea sitchensis. The sequence continues at coordinate 1,342 of SNQJ01S0085945.1, read as the reverse complement.
TATGTAAAATTATCTTCTTTTGCATTAATATATTACCTCAAGTGGTCACATTTGCTAGGGTCATGGAATGTTTCCCTCTTTGAGGATTTTAACCACATAATACACTAGTATACTTAAATTTGATATGTTTGTGTGAATGGTTGCTTAAGGTGTTCAACCTTTGTGGAAATACAATATTTGTCGAACAAAGGATTTAGAACAATTGTGAAGAGGAGATTTATGGATATCACTAATCTTTTCCACGTAAAGGTTTTAAAAACTCGAGGTTTCAAAATGGTCTATCATTGTTTGTACCATTTGGCACAAAATGTTCTCAATGCATCAAATGATTTAAATGATGAAATGTTTTAAAGAACAATACTTAGAAGTTGTAAATGTCGTTTGTACAATTATCCAAACAAAAAGTTTAGAAGGTTAAAAGTTGGATTCATTTACAGTTAATGTAAATGTATCGTTGTTGCAATATTTTGTTTTGATTATGGAGAAACCATGTTTTATATATATATATATATATATATATATATATATATATGCAAAAGAGTGGTTCTTGTGAAATCTAACAAAGATGCAACATGAGGAGAAGAACAAATTAAAGGATATGTTTAGTAAGGGAGAGGATCAAGAGCAATTGTGAAGAGGACAAGAGAGTGTTAAGCCCTAATATTGGCTCATTACCCCTTAAGTGGGGCATATTATATTAGTAATGTTATTTTATTTATGTCGACTTTAGGCCATTAGTTGTAATTATACCTCCTAGTCTCCTATATATACCAAGGAGACATTTTCATTTTGAATCATCTTGTACTTGAACATTTAGGTGGGGTAAAAGGAGGTTGCCCCCTCAAAGAGGCTTATTATCTAAAATTATCTCTATTTCAAGACGTTGAGTACTTTTTCTGAGGTTTTTCTATGCTATATTGATATCTAATTCTTAACATATGGTATCAGAGCTCAAGGTCTTGGGGTTTCGCTGCTACATCTGAGACACCTTGGCATTTTCGCTATAACTTTTTTTCTACAACATTTCAGAAGGAACGGATTGGAGGATATTTAGTAGACGGATCAAGGTACGTTGGGTTCAAAATTCAGATTCTGAGGCCTTGCACTTTCGTAGATACATCCTGTACAAGATAGGATTATGGAATCATCCTGAACTGATTCATTGCGGAATTTTCGCTATAAAAATTTTTATGTAACATTTCAGACCCTAAACTCCAGAGGCTATTTACAAAAATTAGTAAGGTATCTATGGTAAAAATTTCAGATTCTGGGTCATCTTAAATTTGTAGATACACCTTGTGTAAGATAGGGTATCTAACTAGTCCTATTGACTAGTCTCAAG